>CM028132.1:956997500-957080000 GCA_016271365.2 Neoceratodus forsteri
TTCAACCATGGTGTGAGGTAGTCACAAACACAAAACGACCATGTAGTAATAAAATTATAAAGCAATGGCTTCAAATTAAAATACAAAAATATGGAAAGAAAAGAATGAGGATTAACCATATAAACCACATTGATCTTTTAGGAGATACAATGACCCTCTTTATCTGGTTCAATTTATTTCCCAAACTGCTCCTTAAAAAAAAAAAAAAAAAACAAAACTCATCCAGTGTCAGGGTGTTTAGGGAGTGGATATACAGCCGCCAAATGCAAGAAACTACCCAATAAAAATGTTTTAATCCTATAAATACTTTTAAGTTTGGACATCCGCCACTTATTCCATAAATTAAATTAACTCTAGTTTGTGCTTCTTTAATAAGAATGTTCTAAGTAAACTCTGCAATGTGATCAATACCAAAATAAATTCCTAAAATCTTTGCAGACGATGTAAGTACTGTGTATACCCATGATGGCATATGCCGAGGTGTTATTCTCTCCCCCCCCCCAAACAGAACAAAACACTTAAGTTTTTGTCAGTTTATCCTCGCTCCAGTACACGTAATGAAATCTAATGTTACCGCATCAGTAGCAGTACTGGACTGCAAATCTGCCAGAAGAATACAAATATCAGCATGGGCAATAATTTTAAGATCTTCCATATTACTATGTAAAGAAAAACCTCTAATCTGATCATCTGCATTTATAAGTGCTAATAGCAGTTCCAATGTCAAAATGTACAAAAGAGGGCTTGGGACAGCCTTGTTTCACTCCTCTGGTATGTTGTCGAAATTTGCCAGTCCAACCATTTTACATAAGGAGCAATTTCTGTAGTGCCATACTTATTTTAGGCCATGTGATAAATTGTTGCGGAAATCCAAATTTCGTCAAACACTTCCAAATATAATAACATACTAACATACTAAAATGCCAGCAGAATAGGCCTATCGGTCTTTCGTGTCTGCTCGTTTGGTCATCCCCCACCCTGGGAACTAACCTTGCTACTCCCCTCGCCCTCTTGGGCTTCTCCCTTCCCAGTCCCGGATATTCTCGCTGCACTGGACTGTACTTCCAGAACCCTTCCCCTGTACCTGTCCCACCCCCTCTTAAACCCCTCCACCATCTTTGCCTCCACCAGCTCCCTGGGCAGCGCATTCTATGGCTCCACCACCCTCTCAGTGAAGTAGCACCTCCTCCTTTCTCCCCTGAATCCCCACCCTCCAGCTTCCACCCATGCCCTTTAGTTGCTCCCCTTCCTTCAGAGCACCCTGACTTTACCCCCTCATGTACCTGAAGACCTCTATCATGTCCTCCCCCCCAGTCTCTTCTCTCTTCCAATGTGTACATATTTAGCTCCTCAAGCCTCTCCCCATAGGTCCTGTCCCTCAATCCCCAGATCATTTTGGTTGCCCTCCTTTAGTCCCTCTTCAGGAGTTCAATGTCCCTCTTTAAGTGTGGCCTCCAGAACTGCACACAGCACTGTAGGTGCAAGTCTCACCAAGCAGTTATACAGAGGGAGTATTACTTATCTCCTTCTGTAGGTGACCCCCCTAGCGATGCATCCCAGCATGCTGTTGGCCTTGGCCACTGCCCTAACAGTGTGAAAAGCTGTCAACTAATCCAAACCAAGTAGAAAACCCCAAAGTACTCCAGCGCTACTACATTCCATCACTTCCCTAAGTAACAGTAGTGCATCTGCAATCTTTCTCCCAGGTATGGAACAAAACTGGAAAGATCCAACCATAAAAGGTAATATTAATGACACTCTATTACTCAGAATTTTAGATAGAATTTTACTATCTGAGTTGAGCAGCGTAATAGGCCGTCAGTTTCTGAGATCTTCCTTGAGTCCTTTTTATATAAAAGATCACCAGCCTTTGTGAAAATTGGTAGGGACAATTCTAGTATCAAAATATTATTAAAGAGTTGTATTAGTTCCAAACCAAAAACATAAATCAAGGGATAAATCTCATTTGTGAGACCATCAAATCCAGGGGTTTGTTTTTCAGTAAACACTGCAGTACTGCTTCTAATTCTTGTGGCGATATGGGTTTAATAAGGGGAGACAATAAATAGTCAGGAATGAGTGGAAGAACACAAAAGTTCAACCATTTTTCTAAACTGCCCTCAGTTATATCAGAATCTGCTTTAAAGAGCTGACATCAATATATATCTAATTCGGATAATATCCCACTTTGTGTCACAACTAGGTCCCCCAAGGATGTCTTCAAAGCTTTCATTTCCTTTTTTTGGCGTTGTGCAGCACAACTCTCAAAAGGATTACTGACCCAACAGGTTCCTGCCATACCGAACCTTTGTTTAGTATCCAGTGGTTTCCGTTGATCATATTGAGCCTGCACCATTTTGTTCTTCAAATTAGATAAACCTTTTTTATCTACAAATACACTTTTATGAAGTTTTGAATAAGTTATGCAAATTATGTAACAAACCATATTATGTTTGTTTAGCCCGTCCTAAAAGTCTTCCAATATGTTGGAAATAGTGTTGTATGTCAGTTTTCATATCATCCCACCATAATTGCTGTGAATCATAAAGAAAGTGTACCGACTTTCTGGCTAATAATAAAGAACTAAAACCTTGCCCAACTTCAGGTATGTCCAGTAGGGACAAATTTAACTTCCAATAGCCGGGTCCTTAGGGGAGGCAGGAAAGTTAGATGGGGTGAGTTGTAACAAAACATAATTGGAAGTGGCTACAGGTAGTTTTTTTGTTTAGGAGATTGGACATGTAGATTGGGGGCATAAACCAATAATCGATTCTGGATTTACTGAAGCCAGAAAAAGGTATAGAACGCCTTTATCAAAATCTGCAAAGCCATCCTTTAGACCCATTAGTGTAATTAACTAATTTAAATAATGGGAATCACAATACAGTTTATTACCCACCTCTCCTATCCTGCAGAGTTCTATTAATATTAAAGTCCCAAACAGGACATTCTTTCTAGTAAAAGATTAGATACTAACATACTAAAATGCCAGCAGAATAGGCCCAACAGTGTTTCTTGTCTGCTAGTTTGGCCAGCTCACACCCTGGGAGCTGACCTTGTTGCCCCCTCTCCTCTCTGGCTTCTCCTTTCCCAGTCCCAGATATTCTCGCTGCATTGAATTTTGCTTCCAGAACTCTTCCCTGTCCTATCCCACCTCTCTGAACTCCTCCACCAGCCCCTGGGCAGCGCATTCCATGGCTCCACCACCCTCTCAGTGAAGTAGCACCTCCTCCTCCTTTCTCTCCTAGACTCCCCCCAGCTTCCACCCTGCCCTCTAGTTGCACCCCCGCTTCTTCCTTCGGAGCACCCTGACTGCTCCTTCTCTGTTTACCCTTCATGTACCTGAAGACCTCTATCATGTCCCTTCTCTCTTCAGTGTGTACATATTTATCTCTTCGAGCCTTTCCCCATGGGTCCTGTCCCCAAGCCACAAATCCATTTGGTTGCCTCCTCTGGACCATCTCCAGGGTTCAGTGTCCCTCTTTAAATGTGGCGTCCAAAACTGCATGCAGTACTAGAGGTGCAGCCTCACCAAGCAGTTAAACAGTGGGAGTATCACTTCCCTCCTTCTGGAGGTGATCCCCTAGTGATGCATCCCAGCATCCTGTTGGCCTTTGCCGCTGCCCACCTACAAGTCTCGGGGTTGTTCATCTTGACATCCACCACCACCCCAGGTCCCTCTCAGCCGTCAAGGCGCATCCCACGGGTGTACACTTGGCCCGGATTTCTGGCTCCCAGGTGCAGTACCTTGCATTTCTCTGCATTGAACCTCAGCTTCCACTTTCTAGACCACCTTTCCAGAGCCTCCAGGTCCCCCTGTAGGGTCACCCTCACCCACACTCCCCATCCACCACCGCCCCCAGTTTTGAGTCATCCACAAAGAGACTCCTGATACCCTTCCTTATGTCAGAGACATAGGTGTTGAACAGGAGGGCCCAAGGACTGATCCCTAGGGACCCCACTAATGACCCTCCTTGGGGATGAGACTACCGCCAACCACAACCCTCTGGGTCGGTTCTGTCAATTTCGTATCCATCTGATCATCTGGTTCCCCACCCCATTTTCCCAGCTTATCCAACAGGCCCCATGAGGAACAGAGTCAAACGCCTCCGAAGTCGAGAAAGAGGACGTCCACTGGTCTACCCAGGTCCAAGGCACTTGTCACCCAGTCATAGAACTCCACAAGATTTGTCTGACACAATTTCCCCGGGATAAATCCATGCTGTCCATCGTCTAGGCACCCCAACTTTTCCAGGTCTCTTCCCCCCCCCCCCACAGTCTCTCCTTGACCATGCCCTCCATCACCTTGCCCACCACTGATGTCAGGCTGACTGGCCTGTAGTTCTGTGCCACCTCCCTTGATCCACCCTTGTGGATAGGCACTATATGTGCCACCTTCCAGTCCTGGGCCACCCACCCTGTCCTCAGAGAGAGATGCTGAAGAGCTCCGTCAGGGGTTTTGCCCAGGACATCTGCTAGTTCCTTCAGCACTCTGGGATGTAATTTATCCGGCCCTGGTGCATTCTCTGTCTTAAGGGACCTGAAGGCTTCCCTCACACTCTGTGCTGTGATTTCCACCTCTGCTACCTTGTCCCCCTGCTTTGCCCCTCCCCATCTGCCAGTGATGCCCCCCTTCCCCAGACCCGCTGATCGGTAAGGGCCCCCCCCTCAGTTTCACCATCTCCTCCCATGTATGATGCAGCCCCCCATTTTCCTTGGTGAAATACTCATTTAGTACCTCAGCCTGCTTCCCTGGGTCTTGTGCCCATCCCTCCCCTGTTTTAATCCTGCTACTCTGCCCCTTCACCCTTCGTTTTTCCCCACTGTATCTAAAGAACTCCTTGTTCCCGCTCCTAATTTTCCTGGCCAGGTTCTGCTCCTTTCTTACCTTAGCCACCCTCACCACCCTAGTGGCCCTTCTGGCCATCAGCTCATACTTCCCTCAAAACCATTCACTCCTTGAGCACTTGAATTGCCTATAGGCCGCCTTCTTTCCCCTCACCACCTCCTGAACCTCTCTGGTCCACCAGCAGGGTTTTAGGGCGCTACCGCATTTTCGTCTTACTCTTGCGCAGGTGCTGGTAGCATCCTGTGTCTCTCCCCCCCCCCCCAATTTCCCACCTACTGTCCGGCGTCCATGCCTGACCAGTCGCATCCAAATACTCCCTTAAGGATCCTTTCCATATCCTTGAAATCCACCCCGCAAGTCAGTTACATCCGTTTTTGTGCAGCCTTGTACCCTCCTAGGTTCAGGCAGAACCAGACCGTGTCATGGTCGCTTCCCGCCAATGTGTCCCTTACCTCAGGCCCCCAATCTGGTCACTGTCTGCTAGGACCACATCCAGTACCAGCGCCTCCTGGTCGGTTCCCCACCTGCTGAGTTAGGAATCGTCTTGAAAGACATCAACAACCTCTGTTCCTGGCCACCGAGGATGTCTTAGTCTCCCAGTCTGTTCCTGGCATGTTAAGTCCCCAACACCACCACCTTCCCTGCCCAGTCTGCAGTGACCAACCGTGGGTGATCTGGCTCTCCAATCTGGATCTCTCGGGCAATTCATTGTTCTCTAGAATGGTGGCTCTGTCAGGACAGTCTAGAGAGAGGTCCCTTTCCGGAGACCCCGACCTCTTCAAACTTTAACCACAAATGCCTCTCTGTCAGGTGGGGGGGGGGCTCATTTAGGGGGTCATAGGACCTGGAGGTCTTGGTCTGTCACAGAGAGCTCTCTACACATCGGTGTTCTGGAAAGGAGAGCAGTGTTGAATGCATTTGCTGCATTCAGAGACCGGCTCTGACCGGGTCCTCTCTTGGTACAGACAGACAATACGCCAGTAGTCTTCTACATCAACAAACAAGGGGGAACTCACTCATACCCTCTTTGCAGGGAGGCAATGAGAGTATGGGACTGGGCAGTGGAACACCGATTGGACCTCATCGCAGTTCATCTGCCCTGGGTCCAGAACGTTCTTGATGACAGTCTGTCGCTCTACCTCTCAGAACCACGAGTGGGAACTGCTGCAAGATGTTGCAGACTACCTCTTCGATCGTTGGGGCCATCCAGAGTTGGTCCTTTTTGTGTCCCCGTGCAATGCCAAACTGCACAATTTTTGCTCGCTCGTTCCAGGGGCTGGTGTTTTCTGGCAAGACGCATTATCCCCCTCTCTTGGACAGGGAAGTTCCTGTATGCCTTCCCTCCTTTTCCCCTCATTAAGAGAGTACTGCTCAAATTATAGTCAGAGGGAACCAGAATGATTCTGGTGGCTCCTCTATGGCTTTGTCAGATCTGGTATCTGTTGCTCCAGCAACTGTCTGTGGAACCTCCAGTTCAGTTGCCACTCTCCACCCACTTGCTTTCACAAGAACAGGAGACACTCGTCCATCCTGCTCTTCAATCTCTTCACCTGCATGCGTGGCTCCTGCAGTCCTAGGGAAGAGACTAGGTGTGTCTAGCAGGGTGGCTGAAATGGAAACGCTTCCGTTTGTGGGCTACAGCCCGCACCCTAAATGCCTTAGGTTGTCCGGCTAGGCATGTGCTAGAGTATCTCTATCACCTTCTGGTCTTAAGATTGAGTTACTCATCCATCAAGGTGCACATGTGTGTGGTCTCTGCATATCATCACCCTATAGGAGATAAAACTCTTGAGCAGCTTAATGCCTGCAAAACTTTCCTTCGAGGGGTCTTGCACATCAGTCCTCCCAGGAGGGACATTGTTCCTCCTTGGGACCTTCTTTTTGTACTGGAGAAACTCACCCTTCCTCCCTTCGAGCCAGCAACTTCATGTGAGCTGCGCTTCCTCTCATGGAAGACTCTCCTCTTGGTAGCCATTACCTCTGCTCAAAGGGTTTCTGAGCTCCAGGCTCTGATGTGTAAAGAACCTTATATAGTCTTTCACAGGGACAGGGAAAATCTGCTCTGAACCCTAAATTTATGCGAAGATGGTGTCCGTACTGACCTTTAACAGGACATCAACCTTCCGGTTTATTGTCCGGAGTTTACAAACCAGGGTGAAGCACTATTGCACAACTGGATGTTCCCTGTATTTTGAGACAGTAACTCCACAGGACTTGGCCTCTAGACAGTTGGACCAGTTGTTGCCCTGCTCGCTAAGCGAATGATGGGAGCTCCTGTTTCTACAGACACTAGCCCATTGGCTAGTACAATGCATCTCATTCTGTTAGCACCATAACAGACCTCTTCCGGGTGCTGTTGGGGCCACTCCACCACACAGCGGCCTCTTCCTTTGTAGCCCTCAAGAACGCTCTTCAGCCGACATTTGTGCTGCTGCCACGTGAGTTCAGTCCACACTTTCATCAGGCACTACTGCCTGGACATTGCATCAGAAGTGAGAGCAGGTTTGGACTAGCAGTGCTGCAGGGCCTTCTCGCGTAGATACTTATCAGTAGCTGTTTTCAGCATCTGTCCCACCACCCTATCAGACCTGGGCCTATCCTTGGGTACTGCTTGGGACTACGGTCCTAATGGTATTACTGCTGCAAGAGCTCCACCCTCTAAGACTGATAGTACAGTTACGTAAGATCTTACCGTAACAGTAGATCTTCGAGAGGAGCTCTTGCAGCAGGTGGCTTTCCCACCCTCCATCCCCCAGGATAGTATTTGTTGGGTATCTTATCACCAGGCCATGGTGGGGCAATTCCTGCTCTGTTCTCCAAATTTGTTTCTAGCCGGGTCTCCGGTGGGAGAACTGAGGTGGTGCCAGGTGACTGCTCCCGTTATACCACATTGGGAGGAGCAGGCGTCAGGGGTCCCTCCTCAGACTGCTAGCTACAAGTTTTAAGTGGAGTCCTGACTGCTTCAGGCCTAATGGTATTACCTGCTGCAAGAGCTCCTCTCAAAGATCTACTGTTATGGTAAGTTCTTATGTAACTATACTTTACATACATTTCCACTTCACCCCCTACCAATTTTCTCATCTCTCCTACTAGAGCCCTATACTTTCCTGTTTCTCTGTGTTTCATTCTCTCTCTCTGTCTCTCTCTCTCTCTCTCTCTCTCCCCCCCCTCATTTTCTATTTTGTTTTTCCTTTCTTTGGTGCCATGAATGCTGCACCTGAAATAAATCTGAGGACCAGGGTTCTTATTGAAGCATGGGAGAAAGATAAGAGTGTTATAGAAGCACTGGGGCTCGGCACCACCTGCATGAATGCTTTAGGGGGAATGCTTATTTCCATGTTACTTGCTTAACTCTTGTCAGTGCTTTTTTGTTCTGGTTCTTGTCTGTTAAAGGGGAGGTGCCATCTCTGTGGGTCTAACTTTGCTGTGTTATGGCTTCCCAAGTCAAACATCTTCATTTAGCCCTTTTAACCATGTAAGCATTTAACCTGGCTGGTCTAGAACAGATGGTGGACGAGAACACAAGGAATAATATGCTAAATTTAGTGCTAACTAACATCCCAGACAGGCTACAGGATTGTAAGGTGCTAGCCCCCTGGGTTCAAGTAACCATGATATGGTCCGCTTTTCTTTTGGGGGATACACGGGTAAACCCACCGGGAACACCATAATCGGCAACTATGACAAGGAGCTGATTTTGGGAGTACATTAAACAGAACTAGCTTCTTGGAATTTAGTGAGGGTTGTATAAAACAAAACCTTGCAGTACATGTGGGATATACTTGAGCAGAAAATCGATGCTCTTGTCAAAAGATTTGTACCATCTTGAAAAAAGAAAAAAAAACGAAAAACCAGGGCTGGTAAAATCCCCACCATGGTTAACTAGGAAAGTCAAGAAAGGAATGAAAAATAAAGAAGCTTCTGCTAGAGCAAAAAAACAGTGGAACTTGGGATAGTTGGGACTTTTTTTTTTTTAAATATATAAAACAAACCTGCAAGTTTCCCAAAATAATGTAAGCAAAGCAAAAAATTGCACAAACTCAAGCTAGCTAGTAAAGTAAAGATAATTACTGATCCTTCTGTGCATAATCAATAATAAGAGGAGCATCTAAGACAATTGGCCCCTCAAAAACAAATGGTACGTTAACAGCAAACCATGAATTATCCGAAGTTATAATTTTTCCTCTGTATTCAACCAAAAACACGCACCATCTAAAACCCACTTTACAGCAGGCACACTGCAATTAAATATGGTTGACATCAGGCAGAGACTACAAAAACTTGACCCAAACAAAGCTCAGGGACCAGATGGGGCATACACCCTAGGGTGATCGGGAACTGGTGGCTGAACTGGCAGGGCACTCTGACTAGACTTTTTCAAACATCAGTTAACTCTTGGGGGTTCTGGAAGTTTGCGACAAGCAGATGTGATCCCAACTTTTAAAAAGGGCTCCAGGAAGGATGTAGGAAACTATAGGCCCATTAGCTTGACTGTGATACTGTGGAAAAGTTCTCGAGGTGGTCGTTAAGGACTATGTAGACGATTACATGCAGCAAAGGGGGGGATATTGATATTACCCAACATGGTTTTTCTGAGGGCCGCTCCTGCCAGACTAACCTCCTCAAGTTCTGTGGTAAAGTCAGCAAAGCACTTGATAACTCTGATTCAGTTGAGGTAATTTTCCTCAACTTCTCTAAGGCATTTGATAAGGTTTTACATGGTGAACTCGTGGACGCCCTCATAAATCGCAACATCAAGGGCAATATATCCAGATGGATAGCATCATGGCTGTCAGGAAGGAAGCAGAGGGTGTGCATCAGGGGTATGTATTACAAGTGGTCAGAAGCAGGAAGGGGACTTGAGCATCTGAATTACGCATTATCTAAATTTTAAACAACATTATAGCATGGTGGTAAAAGCAGGCAATATGCTACACTGCATTACAAGGCATTTTAGGAGTAGGGATAGGGAGGTACTTATGCCACTGTATACCTCCCTGGTGAGGCCAGATCTAGAGTACTGTGCACAGTTCTGGTCCCCTGGATACAAAACCAAGATTAATGCCATAGAAAGAATACAAAGAAAGGCTACACGCATGATCTTGGACTTAAAGGACAAGCAATATGGGGAGAGACTGGGTGAGCTGGGACTGTACTCGCTGAAGTACCGGAGACTCGGAGGGTCACTATTGGCCATTACATGACAATGAACTGTGGGATCAGCTTGGCCCAGTTATTGGGGGGTATGGTACTATACCAGAGCGCACGCATCCCAGATAACACTGCCAAAGTTTAGAACCAATAAAAGGATACACTGGTTTACTGTTAGAGTAATCAAGCTTTGGAACCACTTCCCAGCTGAGGTGGTGGAGAGCAATAGCATGACCTGAGTTTAAAACAAAATCAGATATATATCTGGTGCAAAAAAAAGATCCAGGGGTATAGTTAATAACTTGAGGCGAGCTCCATGGACTTTGGTCTGCTATGCTCTGTGACAACCTATATAATCCTCTGAGTAAAGATATAAACTTTTAATATTAAACTCCCTTCACTTTTTATTTTGTTTGTGCTTACGCCATTTTTACTAGCAATGCCTGTGCTACCCAGAGTTCTGTTCTCCTGGTGACTTGAAGAGGTGAGTGGGAGAATAGAGCTTAGCGCAGGATATGCAAGTTAGTGGGACGCTGTGAGAGATGAAATACAAATGACTTTCACAACACCCCTATATATTTCTAAAGTTAGATTTTGGGGTTTTCTGTTATGCAAGGACAATCGTGCTGTTGCTGAGCCAAAAAACAGATCCAGTACTTTTTGGCATCGCTTGCCTACAAAGTTAAACTCTGCTCCTCGCCCACTTGGGCTTCTGCCTTTCTCTTCTTCCTCATCCAAACATTAGAAGACAGGGACTGAGTGACTGCTGAGGATTCTCGATTATAGTCTGGCGACAGCAAGAGCTTTAAAGAGCACCTTTCCCACGATTGTTTATTTTAAATTCCCTGCAAACACATCAGGACATCAGGAGGCTCCCTTACCTGAGTGTGAGTTCCTGCATAGTAGTTGTAAAAATTTTTTCATGAGCCCCCAACGGAAGGGAAGGGATTATATTTTGCCCCCAAGGGGGCTAGCCACTCGATCCCTTCCACTTCCTGATTGCCGACGCCATCCCCGAGCTTCCTTGTTCTGTGATGTAATTATAGGACTAGCGCGGGGATGTGCTCCATTCAAGCCTTTGGAGCATGGTTTTAAGTTATTTTTTGATGTTTGTTTGTTTGTTCATAACGGTAAGCACACTGGAAACAAGTTCCTTTTACAGGTGCGACCCACATATATTACATACAGACAATACATAATCAGACATACATATACAATGCAGCAAATTGCAGACAAAAATGTCTTTGTTACGATAAAATTCATAAAAAAATTCATAAAAAACAGTTACAATTAAATTGAGATTGAAATACATCCTTAATGCATCGGCAAACTTTTGACAGAACACAACCACCTAATATCTTGAGGAATTTCATTCCAAATAAATGGAGCAATATAAGCAAAGGATCTTTGTCCACTTTTAGATTTCATAAAGGAATCTCGAGAAACCTACTGTCTGACCTATGTCTAGAATAATGACCATCAATATATGGTCTCAAAACTTTGAAATACTGTGTGGAATTCCAGAGTCCATAACTTTATATATGAACTTGGCCACAGTATTGGAAATTAATGAAACCGTAACCAGCCCATTTCTTTCAAAATCACACAATGATGAGATGACTTAGAACAATTTAAAGCAAACTTAGCTATCAAGTGAAGTAAAGTGGATTTCTTTGAAATCACTGTCATAGAAACAGTGTCAGTAATCATAGCTGCATAGTTCACAATAGGAAGTAAGCAGCAATTTGAAATAACCAGCCTAGACTCCAGGAATAAAAATGAGACGGATTCTGTACAAAGAACCTAATCTCAATGTATTCTTGAGGTAACCCTCAAAATGAGATTCATAACTTAGATGAGAATCTAATACCCCAAGATATTGAAATGTATCAACATAGTCAAACAGTAATCCATCAAGAGATTTAACCTCCAAAGTACCAACCTCAGATCTCAGTCTAGGTGGTGCCAAAACCATCACCTTTGTCTTAGATTTGTTTAAGAGTAATTTACAGGCCATAAGTGAAGACTGAAAATTGCACATTTCCTCTGTTAAAGAAACACCTAGATCTCCAACTGACAAACCCTGCATATAAATTACTGCATCGTCAGCATAAAGTGTTAGAGAAGCATTATTAATCACACTTACTAGTTGATCAAAAAACAAAGAAAACAAAAGTGGCCCCAAAATAGAACCTCATGGAACCCCACACTTAACCATTACAGAGTCTGATACAGCACCCCTATGTTTAACCCTTTGAAACCTATTTGTTAAATAATCCCTCGTCCAGTCCAGAAGAACTCACCAACTCCCAATGACTCAAGTCTAGAAATCAACAATTGGTGATCAACTGAGTCGAATGCCTTGGTCAAGTCCACGAACACGGCACCCGTCAGACACCCTTTATCCATGCCATTAAGTACCGCGTCAGTGAACTCACCAAGGCAGTCTCAGTACTCCTTCCTTTCTAAAACCATGTTGGTTCTGAGACAATAATCCAAAGCGATCCACATACCCAATCAACTGATTATAAACTATTCTTTCCTGAACTTTAGCTAAAGCAGACAAGATAGAAATAGGTCTGTAGTTACAAAACTCATGTTGTGAACCAGATTTAAATATAGGAGTGACCAAAGTATGTTTCCATATATTAGGTATAGTACCTGTAACAAAAGACAAGTTGAAAATAATACTAACTGGAAGTGCTATAACTGAGGCAGCATCCGCCAATAAACTAGGACATAAGCCATCAGAACCAGCTGAGCTGTCCCTCTTAATACAACACAACAACTTCTCTACCTCCTTGAGTAGTAGTCCTTAGTACAGTTTAGGATTAACTGTAAAATCTTCAGTCAATCCCAAGTAGTTCACCTTGGACTGGTCACTAAAGGAAGCAGGCAATGCAGTAAATTTCAAATTAAACTCGTTAGCTATCTTCAATGGACAAGACAACAAGTCACCGTTCAACCTCATTGATCCTGGTTGACAAACATTAGGTCTTATAAAATTGTTAATTGTTTTCCAAAAAGTAGTAGCGTTAGATAACCCTTCACATTGTTTATGACGAATATAGTCTGTTTTAGCCTTCCTTATCTTAGCCTTACATTGGTTCCTTAAAGTCCTATCAGCATGATAACCAGAAGCAGAATGGTTCATTTATACATTTTCCAGGCCTTGTCTCGTTGTCTCATGAGTTTAATCAAAGGAGATGTTAACCACCCATAAGTTTTCCTCGGACCCTTCTTTTAACAAGGGGCTAACTGGTCCAAAACATGTGTAAACTCAGTAATGAAAAAATGCAATGCAATGTTAACCCGACTTGTACTACAAATTGGAGCCAGTATTCAAATAAGGCTCGTCACTTCAGTACTGGCTCAGATTTGTACTACAAGTCTGGTTAACATCGAGCCTCCTGATGTGTTTGCACTGCACCAAGAAAGGTGCTCTTTAAGGCAGATCAACATGTCAGACTCTCGCATACTTCCACAGATACAGGTAAGGAGTACGGACATGGGCACTGCTCTTTTTTGTGTAATGAAAGGTTTTGGATACCATAGGTAGAGAGTCCTTGAAGCTGGCGAAACTTTTATAATGTGGGCAGATAACTAAGCTTATGTTACGTTTGCAAGTCTAATATTTTGGTATTCCATTTGCCAAGAACAATCAGTGCAGTCACTGAGCCAAAAAACTGATCCAGGACTTATTTTCAGTGTCGCTTGTCTCCAAAGTTGAACTCTCCACTCAGCAGCGTTTCTTCCGGTTTGTGCCATTGCTGTGTCTGTTTACATGATGCTTGTTCTCAAGTTGCAGAGTTCAGCTTTGGAGGCAAGCAATGCTGAAAATAAATACTGACTGCTGATTGTCCTTGTACACAGAAACCCCAAAATATGACTTTAGAAATACATAGGACACTATGAAGACATTTTGCATTGTCTTTCACAAGCTACTAACTACATATCCTGTGGTGAGCTCTCTTCTCCCACTCACCTCTTCATATCACCGAGAATAGAACTCTGGAGAGCACTGGCATTGTTGGTAAAAATGCCTCAAGCACAGAATAAATGGAGTTTAATATTAAAAGTTTGTCTTTACTTGAGGGGGTTACAAGTAGGTCAAAATGAAGATGCTTGACATGGGGCCATGAGCCAGAGTCCGAAAAGGGTCATCTGTACCACTGTGGGAGCAAATGATCATGGTGATTTTTTTTGAAAGCTTTATATGATAGCATTCTGTATCGAGTAGCTTTATGTGTATTATCAGGCCAAATGGCCCAGCTGGGGATATAATGGAGACCTACAATGAACACATGTATCATTTGAAAACAAATTGCAAAATGATGAGCATAACAGATACTTGTTTCCCAAAATTCACACATTTTAATATGAATGATAATCGTATATTTAGTAATAGTAGTCGTCATCATAGGGGGTCATCTTCTGCATTTACTTGTGATTCACAGTCCTCATTGCATGTCTGATTGGCACAGTCCCTCAGTCTGCACATGTCCGTGCACTTCAAGCCAGTCACTAAGCAAATGCAAGAGGGCAGCATGCAGGAGCAGCTACATGTGAATGAAAGGCGATCCAGTACAGCTTTTGGTGCTGGGGGACCATCCATTCAGTCAATGAGGAGAGATACCCTTGACCTTTTGTGCCTTTCCAGTTTCCATCCCTTTCCCATTGGATCAGGAAGAGTTCCAGGGTCATTTTTAAGGTTCCTTTTCCAGATCGTAGATTGGTAATTTGATCTGAGGGAGTGCTTTTAGGGACAGTCTATACATGGTGGTAACTGGTGCTCCAAGTTCTCCTTTTTTCAAACAAGTTCTCCTTTTCTCGAACAAAACAGATTGTATCTCAACTCATCAATTTCAGTTGTTCAGGGTTTGGCTGCATACAGGTAGCAAACAAATTTCTCCAACTTGTCATGAAGTTGGGTTCCAGTCTTCTCCAAGTTCTACCAAAGCTTCCCTGGCATCGTTGTTGGTTTTGAGAATTTGAAGTGCATGCAGTTACCATTTCCAGCCAAAAGCACTTACTGTATCACAGCCAGTGTATGCGTGCACCCCTATAGGTGCCTTGCAAATATCGGATCCAGTGGCCGCAGCTACTTTACCAATATCAACCAAACGTGTGATGGTTTTGGTGCCACATTTCCGGTACAGAGAAACATTGATGTGATCATTGAATGTGAGGCATAGGTTGAGAGCATCTGTGTCCTCTGAGCTGATCACCACTAATTAATAGCCTGCTTCTTCAGCATGAGTATCATGGAGTAGTAGGTGTCCATCTGCCTCTCATGTTGGCTCAATAGGGCAGGTACCTCTTCACTGCCCTTGTCAGTTATCTTTCAGCACTTTTCAAAATGGTGACAAAAACACTTTCCCATCAGCTTATCTTGTGCTTGTCTTGCCACTTGCTTACCAGAAACTTGATCAAACTGCTTTTATCGTTTACTTGCTTTAGTAGTAGTCACCACTGTCTGACAGTTTGTTTCTCTGCGATGTTCATCTTTTGTAACCCTTGTTCTTCTCCCTTGTGTGTTCTTTCAATGTTCTTAGTCAACATCTACTGGTAGGTATCAGACAGTGTTGATTCTGGTACTCTGTGATCCTTCTTTAAAGGAAAAGTACATTCTCGTATAATTTGAGTTTTATTTGCTTCCATGTCAACAGGCAACTCCTTTCCTATAGCTGAGAGGGCTATATGTGTTGGCTTTTGTTTGTTTTCACTGCTCATGATAGCCCCCTGTGACTGCCCTGGGGGTCTCCATTTCATGGTTGTTGAAATCTCATTGTCCACAAGAGCTGCATTAGTGTATGAGAACATGTCAGATTAACCATTTTTATCATGCACAGTATCTCTATGTTGAAAGAACAAATACCCTGCATAAACTCTCTGGAAACACATACACGAAATGGAGTTTAAAGGGAAAAAACCTGTATTAAAGCTCACTGAAGGTAAATGCGGTATTTCATACCTTTTGCAGCTTGTTTGTTTGAAGACTATAGCGGGCATTCTGGGAGTTTAAAGATTGATTCTGCATCATGTTCTCATATGCTAATGCAGCTCGGGGACAATGAGATTTCAACAACCACCAAATGAAGCCTCCCAGGACAAGTTACAGGGCCTAGTATGAAGTATGAAAACTGACTAAAGCAGTTGCATGCATCTCTAACAACAACATGAAGAGTTGTTGACATGGAAACAAATAAAATTTAGAAGATATGAGGTGTAGTTTTCCTTTAAGAGCATGGAGTGAATGGAGGATGCAATTTCTCCAATTATGCTGTGGTCATTTTTCACCTTCAGTAAAAGGCTCATTCCATCAATCACTGTAGCTGAACTGTCTGGTATTGCTTCTGCGGGTGCTGCAGTTTTCTGAAGGCTTGTTGCCAGAACAGCTTTGGTGATTTTTTTTTTCTGGGAAGACCTTCTGTTGCAGCCAGTGCCCAAGGTAGAGGCCAGAGAGCATGGGAAAAATACCTCTCATATCTAAAAGTTATGACTTTGGGTGATAATCATCCAACCAAAAAGTGATCTGTCTCCAGAATGATAGACTTCTTACCCCAGGGGTCCTTTAGCATCAATAACTATTGCATTGAGCTGCCTAGATGGCACTGCCTCGGAAATGGAAGTTATGATAATGAGTTTATGAATTAGCCAATCAGATTGAAGCTAGAGGGTGTGCTGAGCAGGGAGAGCGAGGAAGGCTCCAGAATTTGTTTCTCCGCCTGACTGAGCAACACTGTCTCTGAGGTGCTCTCTCTTGGCCAAGAAAGAGTAATTTTTCTTGAACTTGGTAGCTATAAATTTTATTTCTCACATTTTTATATTGTGCGGAGTACTTCCTTATAGTTTGTAGCAGTTCCTGGGAACTGTGTTGTTGTGTGGTGTTTTTTTTTTTTAACTCTATTCCCTTTTTCTTCAGTTTCTATAAGTTTTAGTAATCGTGTCTAGTGATCTTACTTGAGGGCTCTTGCAGTAGGTAATAACATGTAGGACTGGCACCTAACATGGACACTGGAAAATTTTGCCAGCAAAGGCTGGCAGAGGTCTGCCCTCTGGGCGTCACGTGACTGACATCAGTGGGACTCTATATAGTGGGTGGTCCCCACGTCCACTCTCCAGTTCTTTCCCGCTGTCGACCATGCCATCTGACTGACTAGAGCTTGTCGTTGCCATATAGAACGCCTCTCGGGATGAGTATTCGTTATGCTGTCCTCCAGATCCACATACGCAGTTCATGCGGGGTTCAACTGCTTCACAAAGATCAGCATTCTCTGTGTCTCTTCTGTCTCTGGCCTACTCACAAGGTCAAGGATTGTGAGACCTGCGTCCACTTTAATCAGGCCACGTGGAAACGACGTCAGCAAGCCTTCGAGGCCCTCTTCCTAAAAGAAAAGATGGCTTCCATGGAGCAGAAGTTAAAGCTGAAGAGTGCGTCTTCCTCACCTGTGGACCCTCATAAAAAGAAGAGGGACAAAGAGAAACACAGGGAACAGGAGCTTTGCCACCCTCCATCGAAGATGCCCGCAGGCCCTTTGTCAAAGGACCGGCCCCTTTCTAGCCAGAAGGTGAGCGCTGCGACCTTGCCTGCGCTCCGCTGTCTGAGCAGGTCTTGGTCCCCTGCTACCACTGGTTTCTGTGTGGCCAGGGCTCCTTAGTTCTTTCCAGGCCTCTTTCCACCACTCTTAGGCCCATTACCGTGGTGTAAGACAGCAGGTAAGTGGCTCCTCTCCCCCCCCCCCCGACAAATGCCTATTTGGGGTTGATAAGTCGCGAGCCAGCTCCTCCGGCTCCCTTGCAGCCCAAGTCGATAAGCCGATCGTCTACCCCGCTGACTATCGCCTGACTGCTTCACATTTGTCAGGCTCTGACATGACGCTGCCAGACTATGGCTCCGTCCAGGCCGGAGATCTGGGTTCTCCAAGGGGTTCACTTCCTGAGCCCACGTCACCTGACCAGTTGGAGCTTCGCGCGCTTTCGCCAGGTCCACAAGCTCCAACGCAAGTCCACCCGTCGCTGGGGGTTCCTGATAGTAGGCCACCCAGCCTTACTGTGGCTCCTTTACCACCCTTTGCGACACCTGACCCAGCTTCTCAATGCCCGTAGGTACCCTTGCCTCCTTCGGGTCTACCATCGGGCTTCCCACCGTTAAGTGCACCTCACCTTCCGCAGACGAGTCACCTCACAGGAGACCCATTTGTCAGGGATTTCTATCCCTTCGGGGATAATGGCAGGCCCTTCAGGTCTTCCTCTGTCGGTGCCGTCGTCGACCTTTCCACCGCCGGGGACGATGTCGGACTTTTTCCACCGGGGCCGCTGACAGGCTATCCCCCAGCAAGACATTTTCCTGGCTATCCCACATCAGGTTTTTCAGCCTTTCCTCCAGGACCGCCATCTGGTTACCTGTCATCAATTATGGCTTCACATCGGGCTTCCCATCGTCAGCATATCCTCCGGGGTATCTTCCATCTGCCCCGACGCCGGACTATTCCTACTATGGCTACCCTGGTTCCTTTGCTTAGCCAGGTTACCCTTATTATCCCCCTCACCATTTTGGAGGGCAGGGTACTGGTTGTTAATATCCACCTCCTCCCACTCCCACCTCCTCAGCAACCACAGGTGGACTTATGGGAAATTCTTAACTCATGGTGGTCAACGACCAAGAGTCAATTGGTCTCTGAACTGGACAGCAGGCATCCTGCACCGCCGATTGTTAGTCGCCCAGCTCCTCCACCTAGGGCGCCTTCGTCGGTATTTACTTGTCCTCCCACGTCAGATTGTCTGTCAGCACCGATTACTCACCTGATGCTGGACATTGTCACCAGGGAGCCGGATCCTCCAACTTCAGAAGTTCCAGAGAATTCTGAGCCAGATTCAGATACCTCAGACGATGGCTCAGGATTAGTAACCCTTCCCCACAAGGATCCGGTCCCTCGAATCTCCCAAATCTCCCCCTGAAGATCCCTCCTTTGTGGACCTCCTCGAGCAAATGGCAGAGGCCCAGGGTGGAAGTCTGAGGTTCTGGACCCTAAAGACGTGGGTTAGCAGAGCACCTGGACTTCCTGACACGAATAGTCTGGTACTTCGCCTCCACCCTGGCTGGAGCCCTGAGGATTTAGCTTCAGCCATCTGGCAGAGACCAATCTCTGAGCCGGCAGGGGCCAAAAAGCTGACAGGGTCTGCAGGACAACTGAGGAAAGACCATCTGAGCGCCCATCCTAAGGTGGACTCTGTGGTCATTACAGTGGCCCATGATAGATCTGCTAAGTCACAACACCTTAGTACCTCCCCTCCCGATAAGGAGTCTAAACAAATGGACCAGTTTGGGAGGACATTTTTACTCGTCTTCGACTCTGGCAGTCCATGCTTTGAACTACGTCTAGCACATGCTGGAATTCCAGAAGACATTGTTCTGCCAGCTGGAACCTGCCGTCGAGGCCTTACTGGACTCTGACTCCAAGACAGCCTTGGCTACTACTTTAAAAATGGCCAAGGTGGCTGGACTCCTTTCATTATTTGCCTCCTACGATGCGGTGGAGTCCTCCGCTTGAGGTGCAGCCACAGCTGTTGGCCTTAGAAAGTACTCATGGCTGAGAGAGTATCAGGATTAGCCCCTGATGTTCAGTCAACTATCCAGGATGCCCCTTTTAGGGGGTCTGTCTTATTTGGCGGGGATACCCAGGACGTCATTACTAGCCTGCAGGATAAGGGCACAGCTCTTCAGTTGGTCCACACTATTTACTGTCCAAAACAGCAACAACAAAAGCATTCTTTTAGCTTACTAAACAAGCACCAGGAGAAGAATCGGCAAGCACCCAAATGCCAGTTTAAGCGTAGGGCTCCCACAGCTACCGCTGGTCCCCAAGTCAAGTCCCAAAGAGGTGCAGGTGACCGCCCCATCTCCTTCGAAAGAGCAGGTGTGCGGAAGATTCACAAGGTACCTGGAAGGCTGGGAGTCCATCATGTCAGACGCTGGGGTGCTCCAACTGATAAGACTTGGTCATGTTCTGGAATTTCGAGAGAAACCTCTGAATACTCCTCCAAAATGTTCTTGTTACCCAAGGGCGCACATCTCACTCTTCTGTGGAAGAAATCAGGGCTCTTCTCAAGAGGCGATAGAGCCGTGCCAGTAAACAGACAGGTGCTGCATTTTGGGATACAGAACCCAAGGAGGAGTTACCAGCTAGGGGGAGTGCAGTTAGCCCAGACAGAGGAGGAGGAGGAGAAGGATCTGGGTGTGCTCATTACAGGGTCAATGAACAACTAGGCACAATGTAGGAAGGCAGCAGCAAAGGCCAACAAAATGCTGGGTTGTATTGCAAGGGGTATATCCTCGAGGAGGGAGGAGGTGATTCTGCCACTGTATAGGTCATTAGTTAAACCACACCTGGAGTACTGCGTGCAGTACTGGCGTCCGTATCTGAAGATGGACATTAAGTTACTGGAGGGGGTGCAGCACAGAGCGACAAAGATGATCAAGGGGCTGGGGGACTTATCATACGAGAGGAGGTTGAAGGAGTTGAACATGTACTCACTGGAGGAGAGGAGAGACAGGGGTGACATGATTGAAACCTTTAAATACATGAAAGGAATAAACAAGACGGGTACAGAGGGGCTGTTCAAAGTAAGGAGGGAGGGCCACTGAGGGCCATGATATGAGACTGGGCGAGGAAGGTTCAGGAGGAGATGAGGAGACACTTTTACAGAGAGGTGGTGGCTGGGTGGAATCGTTACCTGCTGAAGTGGTATGCAGTAGAACAGTGGACTGCTTCAAACGAGGATGGGACAGGACAAGGGGGGAGGGTTAATGAAGGGGAAGGATGGAAGGGAGGGGCAGCTGCAGAATGTGGGGTGCTAGCTGCACATTCGAGCAGACTTGATAGACCTCTAGGCCTTTATCTGCTGGCAAATTTCGTATGTTCGTAGGGAAGGGATTTTACTCCCATTTCTTTCTGGTTCTCAAGAAGATGGGATTTCCGCCCGATACTGGATCTCTACATAGAGTACAAGAGGTTCAGGATGCTGTCGTTGCAAAGCCTGCTGCCCCTTCTGACCCAGGACCAGTGGCTCTGCACTCTGGACATGAAGGATGCGTTTCTTCACATTCCCATTTTCGGCCCTCACAAGAAGTTCCTCAGGTTCTGTTTCCAAGGGAGCATTTTCAGTTCAAAGTGCTCTTTTGGTCTGTCATCTACCCCGCTTTTCACCAAATGCCTGGCATTCGTGGGTAGGATCGAGGTGCCAGAGGCACGCTGTCTTTCTGTATCTCAATGACTGGCTTCTGGCTGCTCAGTCGAGGGCGGAGTTGGCAGCTTCCCCCCTCTGCTACCCTGCACCTTTTCCACAGGTTGGGTATTTTAGTTGATTACCCCAAATCTCAGCTGGTCCTGTCCCAACGCCTTCAGTTCATTGGGGTGGTTTTGGACACGGTGCAGGGCATGGCCTTTCACCCCCTGGACAGGGCAGATAGCCTGGTGGCTCAGACCATGATGGTTTCTTCCAGTCCTCGTATCTCTGCCAGAGTGGTTCTCCATCGTTTTTGGCCTCATGGCAGTGGCTATTCCCTCGGTCTCTTTGGCCACACTCCACATGCGCATTACGCAATGGACTCTGAGCTCTCAATGGGATCAGAAGGAAGACAATCGAGATTGCCGGATTCTAATCTCCACCTCAGTGCAACGAGACCTGTTGTGGTGGCAGGACCCCAGCAATCTCTTGCAGCGGACTCCGTTCCAGGCTCCTTCCCACTCCTAAATTCTAACCACAAATGTGTAGGGACAGGGTTAGGGTGCCCATCTGGACACCACAGAACCCAGGGCCTGTGGTCTCCTGTAGAAATACACCTGCACATCAACATGCTGGAAATGAGGGCAGCGCTTTATGCTCTTAAAGGTTTTCAGCACATGCTTCTTCAAGCCGTCCATTTGATTCAGACTGACAAGAGTGTGTAGTGTGGTACATAAACAGGGGTGCACCAGCTCTATCCCTTTTGCAGGGAAGCAATGCGGGTCTGGAATTGGGCAGTTCTGCACAAGGTCTGTCTGAGGCGGTTCACATCCCAGGAGTACAGAACATTCTACTGAACAGTCTAAGCCGCACCAGGTAAGGGCTTATGGAGGGAACTAAAACAAGCAGTGATATATCACATCTTTGACCTGTGGGGTTGTCCAGAAGTGGATCTGTTAGCAGACCCATCAAGCGCAAAACTTCCCAAATTTTGCTCACTCGATCCTGGGCATGGTGTTTTCTGGCTAGACACACTGTTGCTGTCTTGGACAGGGAGGTTTCTGTATGCATTTCCTCCCTTTCCACTGTTGCAGAGAGCGTTGACCAAGCTTCAGTTGGACTGGGCTCAAATGATTTTGATAACGCCATTATGGCCTCGACAGATCTGGTTCCTCCTGCTTCGGCATCTAGTGGTGGAACCTCTGATTCCCCATCCTCTGTCATATGACCTTCTCACTTAGGAAAAGGGCACACTGGTTCATCCGGGACTGATGTCTCTTCATCTTCGTGCGTGACTCCTCAGGACATAGCTGCTTCATGGTTTGGGGTTTCTCCCAGGGTAGCTCAGATTCTGGTAGAAGCGGGAAAACCATCCACCAGAACTACCTATGCCGTGAAGTGGAAGTGTTTTCTCTATTTGTACCACTGCCAAATGACCCTTTTTCGTCTCCCGCTCCCCAGGTCATGGAGTACTTGCTTCATCTTTCCAACCTGGGCCTGAGTTATTCCTCATTGAAGGTGCATTTAGCAGCCATCTCTGCCTACCATGATCCAGTAGGAGGCAAGACAATGGCTCAGTTAGCGGTCTCCAAAACCGTTTTGAAATGTATTCTCCATCTGCAACCACCAGTGTGAAATCCTGCGCCACTGTGGGACCTTAATTTTTTGTTAGAAAAATTTACCTTACCTCCCTTAGAGCCGGCAAGCTCTTGTGAGTTATGTTTTTGTCCTGGAAAGCGGTAGTTTGTTGCCATTACTTCAGCTCATAGAATTTCTGAGCTTCAGGCCCTGATGTGTAAGGTGCCTTATTAGATTTTTCACTGCATACAAATCCTAAGTTTCTTCCTAAAGTCGTGTCGGAAACGACCCTTAATCAGTCCTTAGAATTGCCAGTATATTACCCTGAACATTCCAGTCGGGGTGAGGCCATCCTGCATATGTTGGATGTACACAGGATCCTTCATTACTACATGAACCGCACAAAAGATGTCCGTAAAACGGATCGACTTTTTGTTTCCTTTGCACCAAAGAGGGAGGGTGGTGCAGTTTCCAGACAGTGTCTTTTTCCAAATGGCTGACAAACTGCATTACTTTTTAACAGAAGTATGGTAAGGTCCTTCTGAGTCAAGTCAGAGGACATTCTACCAGGGGATTGGCTGCTTCCACAGCCTGTTTCAGGAACGTCTCCAGGGTTTTATATAACTCCAAAAATTGATTAGCGTTTTGCTCATAAAAGTGCCAAAACATTGTGAAAATGTATAGCACTTGCCTCACTGTGTTTAACAAACATAACACTTCTAGAAAACCTATATAAATACTTTCTGTACAGTTAGCATTGTCCCAAGAAAAAAACTGTTAATCAGTTATTTAAAACCCTGGTCTCTGCTGCAGATATTTGCGTGGCAGTGACATGGAGTTCTGTTCACACTTTCACAAAGCAATACAGTCTAGACATTGCCTCTAGGTGCAGGGCTGGTTTGTGGCTAACAGTCCTCCAGGGACTCTTCCTCAGTTGGCAATATCGGGTTATTTTTCCAGCCTCCCTAGTTTTTCTCTTGTGCCTCGGACAGTTTACTGCTTGGGACTCAGTCCTATAAGTTATTTATTGCAAGAGCCCTCTTGAAGTAAGATAGTACAGTTACTTAAGAACTTACCGTAACAGTAGATCTTTGAGAGAGGCTCTTGCAGTAGGTAATGTTTTTCCCTCCCACCTTCCCTCTTTTCTGTTTGGGGTTTATTTTCATGCTGTTTCTCCAAGAAGCCATTTCTTCTGGGGATCCAGGAGCCTCTTTTTCTTCTGTCATGTCATGTCATGTCATGTCATGTCATGTCATGTCATGTCATGTCATGTCCTTTTCTTGGTCTTCAGCGGGAGAACAGGAGGGCAGATGTGGGGACCGCCCACTATACAGGATCATGCTGATGCCAGTCACGTGACGTCCGGTGGGCGGTCCCCCATCAGACTATGCTGGCAAAAGTTTCCGTGCAGTCCTGACACCAGGGGGCGCCAGTCCTACATTTTACCTACTGCAAGGTCCTCTGAAGATCTACTATTATGGTAAGTCCTTACGTAACTACTTTTCTGCAGTTCCCTTTACTTTACTTTATTTATATAGCGGTTCCCTTTTTTAAGCGGGAACTGGCATTTTTTTTTTTACCTCAGAAAAGTCGCGGTTCTTTACTCCAAGGGAACAGACAGTTGGCCTTTACATTCTACATATTGAACATTACAAGTACAGGGTTTTCTGTAAATTTGACATGTCAGAAATCTCTAAGAAAAGGACTGGACCCACAGGTTTTAAAATTTATGTCGTTGTTGTTGTTGTGTTTTTTGGTTTTTTTTTATTATTATTATTACTTAATTAGGGGGGCAGTATAGCACAGTGGCTTAAGGCTCTGAGCTGCAAGTCTGGAGATCTGGGTTTGAATCCCACAGCCCCCACTCGCATACTGTGTGACCCTGAGCAAGTCACTTAACTTCCATGTGCTCCCAGGTCACACCTGTAAACGAGCTTTCAGCTTAGTGTGCCACTCCTAATTAAATAATTGGGGGGGGGAGATGGGGACTGTCCAAAGAATACTAGCTAAAGCTGATGCTCGCGACCTGTGTTTAGGTCTAGATCATTACTGTGTTCTTTGCTCTAAATTTTGTCCACAAACTTTAAGAAACAGAGCTAAAAGGCTTAGAGAAATGGCAGAAGGGTCATAGAAACATAGAAACATAGAATTTGGCGGCAGATAGGACCTTAGCCCACCCAGTCTGCCCATTTCCCTACCTACTGGATAAGCTGCAGATCCTAGTTAACCAGCAGCCTACTTCTTCTTACCCCAACCCCCCAGAATTGCCTTATGACTGTCCCATGCATTCTTGAATTCCACCACTGATTTTTGACTCTACAACCTCCTCCGGAAGGCCGTTCCATGCATCCACAACCGGTCTTCATCTGGTCCCAAACACAGACTCAAGGCTACCGATGAGGGGCCTTTAAAGAATAAAAATAATGAAGGTGCTGCTGAGGTATCTTTTAAATATTAAGCCTGTTACAGGTGCTGATGAAGTGCATTTGAAAGCAAAAAACACATAATCAGGTGCTGATGAAGTGCCCATTAAAAATAACGCTTCAGGAGGGACTGGTGAAGATCCTAAATCAAAAAAATTCAGAAGGTGCTGATGAAGTGCCTAGTTCAAGAGGAAGCCTGAACAAGTCACTGATGAAGTGGCTTAAAAAAAGATAAATGTAGAGAGAGAAATGCCGCTGCACCTCCAAGCAGTGCTAAGGTTGCGGCTGCAGTTAGTAAAAAAACATAAAGACAAATCTGAAAACATTTAGTCCCGGAAAGGTATGCCGCAAGATACCAGGGGGATTTACCTTCATATAGAGGATATGGCAAACGCCTGGCATCTTTACCAAACTATGCAAGGCATGGGGTCTTTTTTTTTGGTGCCTCTGCCTTTTCCCAAGGAGGTTCCCTCAGCAGCTTCCTCTGATACAGGGACTGATGTGGGGGATGATAATGTTGACTTTTATGATGCCCCAGATGACATTTCAGAGGGTAAGGCCCCAGAACCTGATGTGTCACCTGATCCTAATTTTGGAGCATCCCCTACAGACCAGGAGGATGCCTCCTGTTTTCTTTTTTACAGCACATGGTGGATACTCTTGACCTCTCTTCTCAAGAGTCCAACCAGGAGGAGGAGGAGGAAGACCAGGACTACAGAGAAATGAAAGATCTTCCCCCTCCCAAGAAGTTTATCCATAAACCTTTCCAAAAGAACACTATGAAGCTTCTCCAGACTCCCACATCTGTGTCAGGAGTTGAGAAGAGATTGGCTAAGAAATATCAATTGTCTAAAATGGATAGTTTCTGTTTGTGCACCCCAGTCATGAGGGAGTGGTGCAACAGGCAGCATGTGACAAAGTAGGGGTCCCTCTTTCTTCCCATCCTCCTGAAAAAGGATTCTAAAAGGCTGCACTTTATGGCCAGAAAGAGACATACCTCAGCTTCCCTTCTCCTCCGCCTAGCTTCGTACATGGCTTACACAGTTGAGTATGAGAAGGCTCTTTGGAACTCAGTCCTAGCAATAGTTAAACAAGGCTCTGACTCTGTGGCAAAGGATTTGGTGAAAATGGCTAAAACTGCCTTGGAGCTACGAAATACCAGTTCCATGTGGCAGATGAGAATGATGCAGCATCCAGGATTAGGACCCAGGTTGTCTCCCTGAGAAGGTTTGCTTGGCTAAAAACAACAAATCTGACACAGGACACTCAGTCCAAAGCCATAGATTTCCCTGTGATAAAAATGTACTATTTGATTCCAGAACTGAGGAATACATGAAAAAGGTTGAATACATCAACCTATCAGAGCAATACTTTGAAAGTGAAGTCTTCTGTTCCTCAAAAAGACTCAGCATAGGGGTAATAGAGGCAGGGGGTACTGCCCTAGGCCCTGTTATCCTCTTCCTCCTCAAATTGACCTGTCTGTTTAGAGGTTATTTCAAAGGAAGAGGGAGGATAGGCCAGAGAAGAGCTACTTCTACCCCTGTTCCTGCTACCCAGTAAAAGCACTGACTACTCTGTACAGGTCTCCTCCCTTCTGCCTGTAGGGGACAGACTCTTCCACTACTTCCAGTTCTGGACCCTTATTACACAGACATTGGGTCCTGGAGGTAGTGGATAAGGGCCTGTCCTTTAATTCAAAAAGATGCCAGCCCTCAAGGGCACCCAGCCTTCCAAGTTGCTAACTCCAACAGAAAGAATCTTATTGGAATTAGAGGTAAAGCACCTTTTGGAAGCAAGGGTGATGGAGTACCTGCCCATCAAAGGGACAAAGGTCTCTACTCCAGATACTTACTGACACAAAAGAAAAACAGGGAGTGGTGACCTATTTTAGAGCTCAGATACTTGAACAAGCATTTTCTGAAGCTCAAATTCAAAATGGTCACCCTAAAAATGGTGATTCAGTCTCTGCAGCAGGGAGACTGGCTAGCCTCCCTAGACCTCAAAGATGCCTACTTTCACATTCCAATAAGGCAGTCTCACCAAAGGTTTCTGAGGTTCAAACTTCTTTCAGGACATTGGTGCAGATGTCAGGTCGAAGGGCATGGCTGCAAACTGGCAAAGTTGTTCACAAAATACCTGGCTGTAGTGGCAGCGTATTTAAGAAACAAGGGGATTTCAGTTTATCCTTCTCTGGAAAACCAGCTCATAGTGGAGGAAAACCTCTCTACAAGTGGAGGAGGCCCTCTCCCTAACAAGGGACACTACACATTTTAGGGTTTCTTCTAAACCAGAAGAAATCCCATCTGTAGCCAACACAGCTCCTTACGTGCATAGGAGCACAGTTGGATACCTTATAGAGCAGAGCTTTGCTTCCTTTGGAAAGAGTTCAAAACTTTTTGTTAGTGGTGAATTCTTTTGTCCTGGGCCAGCCCAGGCCAGCCAGACTCCTCGGACACATGGCATCAATGACAGCTGTGGTTCCAGGAGTCAGATTCAGAATGAGGGACATGCAGCAGCACCTAAGGTCTCACTGGTCCCAAAGCAAAAATTCACTGTCCAAACTGGTTCCACTCATAAAGAGAAGCTCCTTGAGCAGTGAGCATCAGTGACTCGGCATTAGTATTTTAAAAAATTTGTAAAGGTTAATGAGTTAGTATTTGGGATCATATTTGTGTAATAAATCAGTAGTAATGTGTGTTTTACTTTAGAGGGTTAGATATGGTTGCTTAATTGGATAGTGATTATTTTAATATAAATTTATAAGTGTTAAATTACCAGGGAAATTGGGTAATAATTACCTTCTAATTTAAGACATCTGGGTAACAGAAATATGTCAAGGCATAGGGTGACTGTTCAGTGTGTTAGTATTGAATTACCCTTTTGTATAGATAATTTATACTTCTCTTTTTTTAGGTTAAGGATTCAAAGAGTATGTATGCTTATAAAATTGTAAGATTGACCAGTTTGCTACTTTTGCTAACCTGCATGTACATAACGGCCTATGAGAATATGCAAGTTGAAAAGGTTACAAGTGAGGAATTTGGATGATATGACAAATGTGTAAATTGGTTAATATCTCCACAAATTATGTCTCGGGGGTACATGGGTTGTTTTATTTAAATTAAGTATTCATATGGGATTTGGAGTACATGCACAGGTTTGTGTATCTTCAGTTAGTATTTATAATAAAATGATTAGAAGGGCAATATTTTGGAGTTGCTTACAGAAGAAATCGTGGGTTAAATTTGTTTTTGTTACAACATTATTTTTAAGTGGAAATGTACACTTGAATCCAGGTCCACAACAAAATGAAGCATTTTCCATCGACATTTTAGATGGTAAAAGATTTTTCAATTGTACATTTCAGCATGCATAGTTTGGGTAATAAAATGGGCGTTTTTTAAGAATGGGTTATAGAACATCGAGTAGACATAATTATATTAACAGAGACCTGGTTAAGTACTAGGTCCCCGTCTTCTCTTTTTTTTTTTTTTTTTTTTTTTTTTTTTTTGAGATAGATGGTTATCAGTTGTTTAGGCAAGAGCGTAACAAAAAAGGTGGAGTGGCATATGCTAAACAGCAATTGGATATTACTTTTATCAAAATAAGTGGATTTTCAGGGTATTGATGTACTAAAAAGCGGAACTGTCGTCCTTTTTCCCAACCTGTAGTGATATTGGCTGTATATAAACCTCCTAAGATCCATCCATCAAAATTTGATATTATATATGAGATTTATACTGATTTAATTAACACATGAAATAATGCTGATTGGTGATTTTAATGTAAACTGGGAGCATGTTATAGCTGATCATGAATTGGCTGATTTATCTATTAGATTGGGCCCAAGTCAGTTAATTGAAGGGGTAACCAGTGTAAATAGCAATGATAGTGAGGCTTCTTCAATTTTGGACTTGATTTTTACTACAAGAAAGGAAATTTATAAAATAAGTGGGGCTTTATTAGACACCTTTAGTGATAATCAGAGGGTAGTTTGTGTGGGAGCGAAAGAAAAAAGAATCAGAACTGGAAATTGGGTCCTTAAAAGAATGTTTAAGCATTTTGATTACATTGCTTTTATGCAGACTTAGAAAGTGTGAACTGGGAGAGGTTAGCTTTAATTCCTACTGTAAATGAGGCTTGGTTGTATTTTAGTGAGGAATTTGATAACATCTGTAACCCGCATGCACCTATGAGAAAGGTGTGTCATGGGTTAAAAAATGCTATTTGGTATAATGGGAATTTGCATAAATTATGTGTAAAGTGTAAAAAAAAAAAAAAAAAAAAAAAAGGAAAGGAAATCAAAGGCTCAGGCGGACTGGAAAAGTTATAGAACTTTAAGGAACAAATACTTAAAGGAAGGCAAAGGTAGATTACCATAAATATGTATGTATTACAAGATTCACAATTTTCACATCCTGGTAAATTTGGGAACTTAATTCATAAACTACAAAATCCGGGTAAAAATGGATGTCCAAAAACTTTCTGTATTAATGGTAGGGATATGGAACAGTGTACTGAGGTGGTGAATTGTTTCAATGATTTATTCGTGAATATGGGTGTTGTAAAGGATGTTACAGATGTAATTACCCCCAATTGGGGAACAAAAGCCTTTTGATAAAAATGGGGAGTCAAAACAAGTGTTTAACTTTGATTAAAAAAAAAAAAATAGTAATGAGGTAATGTTAGAATTGTTAAACATCAGTGAAAGAAAGGCAGTGGGATTAGATGAAATTAGCAGTAAATTATTGAAATTTGCAGCCCCAGTCATTGCCCATCCCCTGACACAAATTTTTAATTTATCATTATACACTGCTGAAGTGCCTGATGAATGGAAACTTGCAAAAGTAATTCCAATTTTTAAATCTGGCTCTAAAAAAGAGATTACCAATTATTGACCAATATCCTTAATACCAGTGGTAGCAAAGATTTGTGAAAAAATGATTGCGAAAGGTAAAGCAGTATATAAAAGAAAAGGGTATTTTGCATAACAGTCAGGTTTTAGAGAAATATATAGTACTCTGACTGCATTAATAAAAGTAACGGGGGATATTCAGATTGCAGTGGATAATGGATTATTAACAGGAACAATTATGATTGATTTTGTCAAAAGCTTTTGATTCCCTAAATCATGGTATACTTATTAATAAATTGAAAAAATATGGGATTTTCGGATAATGTTGTAGACTGGTTTACCAATTATTTAAAGGGTAGGAAACAAAGTGTTTATAAACACTTATTCTTCAGATTTCAGGCAGATCAGGCAGGGGGTACCCCAGGGATCAATCCTGGGGCCCCTTTTATTTAATTTATAAACAAGTGATTTGGAATTTTTTTTTATACTCTGTTTTTATGTTAATCAAACATTGAAGTTTGTTTAGCAAGCACAGCCATTACAATTATTTCTATTTTCCTGATGAGGGCGCCACTCCTTAATACATACAAGAATATCATCTAGTGCTTTAGTGATGCATCATAGAGGGATAATCTTAAAATGCAACTGCATATCCCTATGATAAAATATTCATAAGCTGTATAGAGCCCATAAGCTGCATGGATGTAAACAGAATGTCCAAAAGAAGAAAAGTCCAGAGTCCTCACTGTACTATAATGGTATTGGGTTCCATGCATTAACTAGTAAAGGCACTGAGTAAGTGCAATTCGTAAAAAAGCTTGATCATAATTACATGTATAAACAGCAGTGTAGTTAACGCTGTAATTATCGTATTCAAAGTAAAACTTAAGCAGAGCTATAAAGAGGCAGAGTAACTTTAAAACTTATAAAGTTACTTCCATTAGGGGACTTCCGGTGACGTCACGGAGCAGCTAGGAGCTTAGGGCTAAACGCTCCTCACACAGTCTGCCAAGTCTACCTCCACAAATCATCAAATCAATCTCAAAATGTCCAGAAATGCAGGAGGGAAGCAATCTGAGAGCTACAGAGGCAGAAACGGAGAGAAAACTAAAGGGGGAAAAACATGGATGGCACTCGATTACAGGATGGCCCCCTTAGCAGGTCTGTCTCCCCGGCGAGCTCCCACGCGACTGGCTATGACATGGATGGGGAATCTGAACAACTTTCCCGAACGAGATTTGAAACTCTGCTAAATGAAATACGAGAATCAAGATCTGAGAATAAGCAGGAGTTTAAAGCCGTTAACCACACTCTAATCTCGTATAAGCACGATTGAGGTGCAATTAACTTGGAGCGAAGAATCAACCATTCAACTAGCTGAAATAATGCAGGCCCTGGTCCAACAGTCCGAGGAGCTGAAAGCCAAATGCTTGGATTTGGAAGGGCATTCTCGCAGAGATAGTCTCCGCTTGTGTGGGCTCCCGGAGGGAATGGAAACGACTCCTATGGCTCCCTTTATTGAAAACCTGCTTAAGGATGTACTGGAGTTGCCTAACACATTTTCCTTCCATGTGGAAAGAGCTCACAGGTCGCTGCAAAACAAGCCAACGGATCCCGCGGCTAGACCGCGATCCATAGTGTTCAAATTAAGCTCTTTCAGTGATAAAGAAGAAATTTTGAGACGAGCAAGGGCCAAGAAAGAAATTAAATACCTGTCCAATAGACTATTTATGGACCACGATTACCCTCAAGAAGTCCAGCAACAAAGGCTAAAATATTTACCAATTTTGAGATCTTTGAGAGAGAGAAAGCAATTCGGTTTCACACCCCCTACCCAGCCAGACTTCGGATTTTTTGGGAGGATGGCACAAAGCTATACACCACGGTGGAAGAGGCGAGAGAGGCCCTGAGGGACAGGAAAATCCAGATAATCGAGAACTGGAACCAAAACAGCGGGAAGAGCGACTCCATTTGGCAGAGCACCACAAGCAGGAAGAAGATAGGAACCAAAATATGGCTGCACGATGAGGCAGTTCGGAGATTGCAATCCATCATCGAGAAGCGTGGAAACAGGACTGAAAAACCAATCTGATCTAGATGTAACGCATCTGACATTGCGTTGAATGGACTGTGAGCCCTGAACGGACTCCCTCTGTGCCGCGCTGCTGATGGAAGCGACTTTACAAGAGAAGTCCCCCATTAACTGTTTGACTCTACGAACTATCGAGTAGAGGATGGGGGGGAGGCAGCGGGGATGCTGTAAAGAAGATGGGCAAAGTTTGACTTGAACACTGCCATGCTTTTCAACTCCCCCTGGTTATTTTCTTTCAATATATGCAGAAACAATATACAGATTTGGGCATTGGCAGCAAGTGAGACGAATTTGAAGTTATGATAGGGCCCTGGGTTAAACAATATAGTGTGAAGCAACTAATAATTACAAGGAACCCTACACAATTTGTATTTCCTTCCAAGCTGACAAGGGTTTGTTCCCTGTTTTCATGAGTGCAGTCTCTGCTCCCCATATTATTTGACGGGCTGCACCCAGTCTAAGTACAAGCAAGTACATGCCTGACTTGAAATTAATGAAGTTCCCCATTCAGGTAGAATGTAAGCGGTTACTGACCAGGCAAGGTATGCTTGTTTGGGAGCAATATAGAGGGCTTACTTTTATCTACACGAGCGAATAACAGCCAGAGGGGCAATGGGGCTGGGCCGGGGGGTGTCTTCTTTTGGCGCTTTCTACCTTACAGTTCAGCCTTCCAAGGTAATATTGTATGACCCTATTACAGGGTCTCCTTCTCTCTGTAACTTAATCTGTGAGGAGAACATCTCTAAATCTGGATTGGCAGACTGGGTCTGAGCATAGCGGGATCAGATAGCACCTTTTGCCCAAGGACGACCTTACACTACATCCTGCTCCCAGAGAGTGGAGATATCTTAATCCCCTCTAAATTTTAGAGCACCATAAATGTTGAGTGCTCGGCGGGAGGTCTTCCAGTAACGGAAGCACCAGTATTCCTCCACGTTCTTCTCCTAGGAAAGATAGAACAAAGGGCTAGTCTGGGAAATAGCCCCTACTTTGGAACCACTTGTTTAAGTTATACATAGTTGTTACACGTTCTGTTAGGCCATGTTGGCCCAGATAAATAACTGTTTGTTGAAATATATGAAGCAGACAGAAAGATTCATTAGAGCACAGAGTTGGATGAGGGGCGAAGGGGGCGCGACCTGATGGAGACTGGACCTGAGAATTGGAAAGCAGGATGGTCACTCAGACTAAATAATGAATAAGGGGAAACCCTATACTTTATGCACCTACAATGTGCGTGGTATAACTAACCCCATAAAAAGAAGTAAAATTATCCAAAGTATGAAAAGGGAAGGGGTAAACATTATTCTTTTACAGGAAACACACCTCTCACAATCAGAACATGAAAAGCTTGAAAGGTTGGGTTTCTCTCATGTCGTGGCCTCTTCTTATAAGGGAGGAAGAAGGGAAACAATAATATTGGTGAAATGTGGGATACAATTTGAAATTAAAGATCAACTAATTGACAAGGAAGGGAGATTTGCCATGGTAAAGGGTCTTTTGGATGGCCGGCTAGTAACTTTCGCATCTATATACATCCCCCACCTCAGACTATGAGGCATATAGTTCCTTTTTTTCCAAACTGGCAGAATGGGCAGAAGGGCAAACGATATGTGGTGGGGACCTCAATTTAAACATAACAGAAAACTATACCACCCAAGCTACGAAGGGGAGAAAGAAAAAAATCACAAGTAGGGTGGAGAAATTACTTCAGGAATTAGGCTATTTAAATACCTGGGGTTACCTGCATGGCTCTACCCCCCCAGACACGCCTATTATTCCCAAGCCCACGAGGTATACTCCTGTCTGGATTTCCTTCTAACTCCTAAAGAACAAATGGGAGATATAACCAAGATCTGGTCGGGGGATTATACATTATCAGATCACGCCCCAATATTTTGCCAGTTTCATCCCCAAGCTATTAAGAAAACAACGTTCTGGAGATTAAACCTCTCTCTATTAAGAGACGACCAGGTCTTGAAGTCTGTGGAGGAAACAATAACTCTGACATTAGACCTAAATGATAAACCCGATATCTCTGTATCCACTTTATGGGACACTGTTAAGGCAGTTGTAAGAGGCAAGCTGATTAGCATATCAGCTAATAAGAAAAAACTCGGAAGCACATAGGAAATCATTGGAAAGTAGGATAAAAATGCTGGAAGATTTACAGGTTATTAAAATGATAAAAACTAGAACTAAGGAACTAACTTCCTTGAAAAATGAACATAATAAAATACTGGATTATTTGATAGAACAGAATCTAATGTACCTCAGACACAGGTTTTATGATGGGGGCCCCCATTCTTTAAAACTAATAGCACGCCCCACCATCACCTCTACCCCCTACTGACAATCTGCCGCCAGCTTCTCCGCTTCCCCTGCCCCGAATTCTTGTCTGCCCCTACATGTACTGACCCAGCTCTTCTTCTTTCTTAGGACTCTAGCCTGAATGGCCTTGCGGAGAAAAAAAGCGGCCAGCAACAGCCGCTCCTGTGGCTGCCGCCACCACCGACACCTTTCAGCAGTCCTTACCACAGTAAGGACCTTGGGGCACGGATCGATCTTAAGGTATATCCGCTAAACTTCTTTTGAGAGCCAGCACGCCTGGGCGCCGACGATTGGTGCGGCGCTGACTTAGGGGGACAGTGATTGGTCCGCCCGCTTGCCAGCTTCGCTCCGATTGGTGCGCTTTCCCCACAGACTTTCCAGCATTCCCTGCTCTGACTCTCTGCTACTGAGCTCTAGTTGTAACTCAAATTTTTTCCCGCCCCCACCACCCCCTCCCAGGCCTCCTTCAAATGCAGTTATGCTCCACCTTCTCTAACTCTTTCGCTGCTCCATTGGCTTATAACTGTTTGCTGTCAACCTTTGATTTGTTAGCTGAGTGGGGCTAGTAAGCCTGTCCCTTGAGCAAACATTATCTGAGCTTTTAGCCACCAAACTGATCTGTTCTTTTTTTTCCCCTTCTGATCGAAATCTCACTTTGGGATTTGAGAGTGTATTTAGGTTTGTCTATTACTTGCTCAGGAAAACACTTTACCAATACCATTCTTAAGACCACACACCCTGGTATTATGGCTTTCTAGGGACATGGATATGTTGTTCATCCACACTCATTGGCAGGTATCCTTGCCACTTTAAATCTTGCCGGAAGGTCTTCAAGCTTGCTCCTCCCACCCACCCGGGTGGTATAACTCTCGGCTCCGCCCCATGACGCCAGATCTTCCTTACCGCTTGGAAGCTCAGGTTCCCTCCTTAACACTCTGCGTTTGAGACTGGTTCCTATTTCTCCGTTTGCGGATTTAAAAATACATTTTGCGAAAAAAGACTTCAGTCTTCTGTCCCTCGCGGCTGCGATGGACAAATCGACTCCCGGATTTCGGAGATGCCCATGCGGGCAGAAGATGTCTCGGACGGATCCACACTCCACGTGTGTCTACTGCTTAGGCCTTGAGCACGACCCGCAGGCTTGCGACCTGTGCTCATCTTTCTCGGCCTACGTCCTCGAAGACCGTGCTGCCCGATTGCAACTAGGCCGTCCGAAGGCGTTCCCTCCGGTGAAGTCAAGGAGGCCGGTTAAGCGTATCCTTGTCGGCGTTCGATGTGGATCCTTCCGGCGGATGGTCGCCCTCGAAGAGGAGGCGGCGCGGGCCGTATCTTCCTCGGCCGCGGCATTTATCCCGCTCTCTCTGGGTTCTTCCTACACGGCTTCTTTTAAGGAGCTTTGTCTGTCCCTCTCCACTAAGGAAGGGCCTGCGTCTGCTGGACCTTATTCTCGGTCCAAAAAGAAGGACAGGGTAAGTCCCTCCTTCGGGCGCTCTTGGGGCGGGGAAGGTCCCTCTCCCGAGTCGTCGACCCGTCTGCGCCCGGTCGACCGCTCGGCTTCGGCCACTGGCCTCACGGTGTCCCCGTCAGGTCAGTTGACCGAGACTCCCCACCGGCGAAGTCGAATTTTTCGACCCGTTGGGCCGGGCTGTCGCCTTTGGCAGCCCGAGATTCCCCTCTCCCGGTTCCCGGAGTTGAGATCCCGTGGGCTCAGCCTGTACCTCGGTTCCGGGCCCTCGGATGGACCATCGAGCCAAAGGTGCGGTTCGGCGACACCTCCCGCACCGACCTCGGAAATTCCGGGACTCTCGGTCTCGGTCTTGGACCTCTTCGCGGTCCAGCCGATCCCACCATCATAGGCGGTCTCGGTCTCGGCACCGCGGTAAGCGGCGTCGCCAGCTCGTCCTCCTCCCTCGGATGAGGGAGGCTTGGCGTAAGTACGTCGGCCATGCGAGACCTTATGTTGCAACAGCTCCTCCTGGCGGGAGATAGCCGACCCGTCGCCTTCCGGCCATTAAGTAACTGTCACCGGGCGGCCGACACAACCTCGACTTATCCGAGGCCTATACCCAGGCGGTTGTTCGGCCAAAACCAGCTAGCTCACCGATTCCGGTGGAACCTCCGCCTCCACAGCCACCAATTGGGGCTCCGACCAAGATTCTCGGTCGGCTAAGGGTCTACCGCCGGCTGTCAGTTACCTTCACTCCCGACCGACCTCGGCAGGTGAAGAGTGGCTCAGGCCAGAGGCAGCTCTTGAGGACTCTTCTGAGTCGAGATGATTCCTCCTTTTTCTCCAGCGACTGGACTTGGAGTCTTCAGGTCAGTCAATGGGCATAGCCCGTCGTCCTTCCTAGGACTTTTCGGCTCATCTCGAGTCCACGGGATGGAGCTCGAACCACGTTCCAAGCAGGCAGAGTATCCCCTCACGGAATTCTGGACCGAGGTTCTCCGGCGGAGGCCTTTCCGGTGGCGAGGCCATAGTGGGTCGGCACTGGAGCTTTGGCAGCGCCTGCTTCCTGCCCTGCGCCTTGGCCAGGATAGTCGGGAAATATCTGGTCCCCCGGTTCCTTGTCCGGTTTTGAACACCCTCTGCTGAGGGTTGGTTACCGACAGCGTTTTCGGCGTGCCGGCACGCGCCAGGGATGTGGACAAACCTCCTGACAAGAGTCAAGAATTGGACTATGTCGGCGTAAAAGTCTAATGCGTCCTCTCTCGGCCTTCGTCAGGCCAGTTCGGCCGTCCTCATGCACATTTTCTCATGCCCTGTTGGGCTCCTGGATGAGGTCATCCCTCATCTTCCCGCCCGATCTGCAGACTACGGTTAAGCAGGTGCGGGACCAGGGCAGGGAGCAGTGGCCAAACAGCAGCTCCAGACTGCTTTGGATATAGGGGACTCATGTGCCAGATCAGTGGCGGCCGCAGTGGCTATGCGTCGGCGGGCTTGGCTGAGTATATCCACCTTTACTTCAGATACCCAGCACAAGTTGGCGGATGTTCCTTTTGAGGACTGACCTCTTGACCCTGGGGTGGAAGGTCACCTGCAGAGGATCGAGAAGTCAATGCTACCTTGGACTCTGTCTCTTCCGCTCAGAAGGACAAAGGCCGCCAAACCACAGCCCTAAGCCTTTAGTCCTTCTGTGCCCCGGTAGCGCCCGGCCAACAACGTCAGGGCCAGCAGGCTCGACATGGCATCCCAGAGCCCAAGCCGCGGCTTCCTCTAACAGGAGGCAGGGAGGAAAGGGCCCAGGAGGTCCCTCGGCGGTCCCTCCTCCAAGCCTGCCCAGTGACGGGCTGAGGGGTGTCGCCCCCATTCCCGTCACCTTACCCCTGGGTCCCCCCGTGGGGGGACGGCTCCGGCACTTCCGTTCCGCCTGGTCCACTGTTACCACGGACAGGTGGGTCTTGGAGGTGGTGGGAAGAGACCTGCCTCTGGAATTCGAGCAGGCACCACCCTTCAGAGCCGTCGCCCCTCGGGGGCGCCGGGATCCCCAGCCTCACTGGCGGCTCGTCGAGCCGACATCGCTCTCCTCCTCCAGAAGGAGGTGGTAAGAGAGGTGGTGGACCCTCCTTCAGACCCAGGGTTTGTGTCCAGGTACTTCCTGGTTCCGAAACGGACGGGGGGCTGGCGCCCCATTCTGCATCTACGACCTAAACAAGTTCCTAAGGTCTCGAACCTTCAGGATGGTCACTCTGGCTCAGATAATACCATCCTTGGAGCAGGCGTGTGGTTCTGCTCTCTGGACTTGCAGGGCAGCGTTTTTCACGTCCCTATCCGTCCGTCTCACAGAGATTCCTTCGCTTCCAGTCGGAAGGATCCCTCTTGAGTTCAAGCCATGCCCTTGGGCTTGTCTCCAGCTCCCAGGGTCTTCACCAAATGCATGGCAGTGGTGACAGTATTCCTCTGAGCGCGGGGTCAGGTGTGCCCTTACCTGGACGACTGGCTGATAGCAGCTCCCTCCAGGAAGGAGGCGGAGTGGTCAGAGATCTGGCCCTCCAGGTCTGCTCTCAACTGGGCCTCCTTATCAAGAGAGGCCAAGTCAGAACTCGAGCGAAGCAGGTGATTCTATTCATCCGGGCGCAGCTCGACTCTTCGAGCCAGGCGCGGCTCCCGGCAGACAGGGCCGAGGTTCTTTCCTCCTTTGCCCGATCATTTCTGGTTGGGCAATTGCGCCTGCCGGGACTTCCTCGCCTCCTGGGTCTCATGGCGGCCTGCACCAGCGTGGTCCGTTGGGCCGGCTGGAACATCGTCCCCTTCAATGGGGACTGGCCAGCCAGTGGTCTGGCAGCTGCGATCCTTTGGACCAGCTTGGCCGGTGACACAGGGGATGTGGAGCGCTCTCCAGTGGTGGACCGTTCAGATCATTTGCAGGAGGGCATCCTGTTTGTCCGCCCGAGCGAGGTCTCTATCGACCGATGCCTCTCTGATGGGTTGGGGTGCCCATCTGGGGAACACGGGCTCATGGCCTCTGGTCCCCGCGAGGTCGATGCACATCAACCTGCTGGAGCTCCGGCGGTCCGCCTAGCTCTCACCGCCTTTGCTCCGTTCCTCCGGGGTCAAGTGGTCGAGTCCAGGCGGACAATACCCGACCATGTACTATCTAAACCGCCGAGGCGGGGCCGCTCCATGCTTCTGTGCAAGAGCTCTCCGCATTTGGTCACTCGTCGCGCAGCCTGGGCGGATCTCTAGCCATTCACGTGGCAGGGCCTCCAACACCCTGGCCGATGCCCTGGGCGGATAGGGCTGCATCCCACAGTGGTCTCTCCTGCGGAGTAGTACAGCATCTGTTCTCCCATTGGGGCACCTCAGGTGGACCTGTTTGCCTCAGGGAAGCCAAGGCTGAGTCTGTTCCATGCCCGCCCCCTCAGCAGGGCTCGCTGCAGGGGATGCCTTCTCGAGGCAGTGGACCCGGGCCTCTTTTACGCCTTTCCCCTTTCCCTTGATCCACAAGGGTGCTTCTCAAGGCGAGGAGGGACAAGGTGCAGGTGATTCTGATAGCCCCAGACTGGCCTCGCCAGTTCTGGTACCAGATCTCCTCAGTCTCAGCTCCAGGACTCGCGGCGGCTTCCAGCTCGCCGGACCTGCTCTCAGTCAATCAGGGAAGGTGTTCCATCGGACCTTCAATCCCTGCACCTGGCGGCCTGGTTCCTGGCGGCTAGAGTTCCAGGCCTTGGGTCTTTCGACAGGTCCTCAATGTAGTTGAGGCGTCCCGTAAGAGTCGACCAGAAAATGCTATGCCTTCAAATGGAAAAGGTTTTCCATTTGGTGTCAGAACAAGGGCTTGGACCCTTCCTCTGTTCCTTGGCAAGCATCTTGGACTATTTATGGTCCCTTTCTAGTCAAGGGCTTAGGTCGGCGGACCTAGGGTGCACCTGGCAGCCATCTCTGCTTACAGACGCAGGCGGGAAGCTTGATCGATGGCATGAGGAAGGTGGTCTGGCGCTTTCAAAGCCTTGATCACATTTCCCTCAGTCTGAGGAACCCCCACCTCGTGGGATCTACTGCTGGTACTGGCAAAGCTCATGGGCAAGCCATTAGACCTATGCACAGGTGTGCTCTCTCTCACCTGTCGTGGAGAGCGCGCCTTCTTGGTGGCTATCCGTCAGCCAGAAGGATGGAGAGCTCCAGGCGCTTTCCATCGAGTCTCCTTACCTGGTCTTCCACAGGGACAAGGTTGTCCTGCGCCCCACCGAAATTCCTTCCGAAGGTGGTGTGATTTCACCTTAACCAGGTGTTGACTCTGCGGTGTTCTGCCCCAATCACACCTCGGAGGCCGAATATAGGCTCCATACTCTGGACCCTAGAAGGCGCTCGCTTATTATGGAAGCACGGCTGAAATCGAGGAGGGAGGTTCACGTCTGTTTGTCACCTACGCTGAAGCAGCATCTGGCAGACCTGCAGCCAAAAGCGGACGATAAGCAGGTGGGTAACCTCCTGCATAGATCTCTGCTATAAGTTGGCGGGCATGGAAAAGCTCTTCTCCGCCATACTGCTGCAGCGGTGGCTGCTTCCAGGGCGTCCCTATCCAGGAAATCTGCAGGGCTGCTACCTGGAAGTCAGCAAACACCTTCATTACCCATTACCACATCGACCTTGAGTCACGCCGGGATGCTGGTTGGGGCCTCGGTTCTCAGTCTCTCTTTCCCAAGTAAGTATTGGGGTGTCGTCTTGTCCTCCCTCCTCCGGAGAACTGCTAGGAGTCTGCCAATGAGTGTGGATGAACAACATATCCATGTCCTAGAAATACAGGTTACTCACCTGTAACAGGAGTTCTAGAATGGTATATTGTTCATCCTACGACTCCTGACCTCCCCGGCTTGACGCAAGCCTGAGCTTCCAGCGGGCCAGATCTGGCATCATGGGGCGGAGCCGAGAGTTATACCACCCGGGTGGGTGGGAGGAGCAAGCTTGAAGACCTTCCGGCAAGATTTAAAGCGGCAAGGATACCTGCCAATGAGTGTGGATGAACAACATATACCATTCCTAGAACTCCTGTTACAGGTGAGTAACCTGTATTTCCACACTGTGCTACTATCATTCCTAGTGTACAGCGTACCTAACAATACAGTGCACCTTGAAGTACTTCAATATAATCCAGTTCTGCAATACACTATTTCAACACCTTATGTCGTAACGGCCCGCTGTACAACCATTACTTCATCCACCTCCCCCCTTCTAGCCTATTCCCCGGTATACCACACCCTCCCCTTGCTGCTGCCCTCGCATGACCATCAGCACTACATTGATCACTTTAAACTGGCACCAGTGGTGGTACTACCTCTGTGCCACACACGCTATGGGCGGTCTCAGAGGAAAAAAAGCCGTCTCCATCCTTGTAAGCTCCTTAAAGAAAATTCTGTTACTGCTTCTTCTCTGCTCAGGTAATGTGGAGCTTAACCCTGGCCCCCCCCATGCAACTTACCTCGCCTACAGATTTTGCAGAGGCCGCAGGACTTAAGATGATGTTGGTCAATATTCTAAGCCGGCCTAAAAAAACTTGTACAATTGCAAGCCTGGGCTGCACATACCAACCCTGACCTTATCATAATTACTGAGTCTTGGTTAAAAAAGATTAATACTGATCAACAAATCTACCTTCAGGGATGCAAACAGTTTAGAGCGGACAGGGCCTTTAGAGGCGGGGGTGTGGTTATGTACACCAAATCCAAGTATTCGGTCACTAATAATAGCTGCAAATCTTTAGCTAAGGAATTTGAGATTGTCTCATTGAAGCTTCATCTCCCTTCTTCAGAATGCATTACTGTCATAGGTGGTTATAGGCCTCCATCTGGTGGCAATGAAGTCCTTAATCTTCTGAAATGTTTATTCGCAGATGCGAAAACAGAAACAATATTTTTAGGGGATCTGAATATGGATTGGCTAACCCCAAATCATTGCCTTAAATCCTCTCTGAGCGAAGAGTTAGGTCTTGGGCAAATAGTTAACGAACCTACAAGGAACAAAGTCCTAAATACTGCCAACAGCTCTATCCTAGATGTGGTATTATTCACTCACCCACATAAAATATCGCACTTAGCTGTGTTTCTAGCGATATGTGACGACCACAGGTGTTGTTTGCATAAGATCTCAAATTAAGGCCCGATCACAGCCCATCTTTATAATAAAACGGTCCTTTCGCAAGTTCAGTGCAGCAAACTTCCTTTCTGATCTGGGCATGATCAGTTGGCAAGACCTTTACCTAGCCAAAGATGTCAATGAGGCAGCTTACACCCTTAATGCCAACCTCACTAGATTGGTAAATAAGCATGCCCCCTTTATCAAAGTTAGGGTGTGAAACAGCTCTAACCCCTGGTTCACCCCAGATCTTAAGTCAGCCCTCACAGCCCGAGACAAGCTCTGGGCAAAAGCTAGGCATTCCAAGAAATCTTCAGATTGGCAGGCTTTTAGAACAGCCAGGAATACCTGTGTGAAAAGTATCCGTTCTGCTAAAGCTAACTACTACATCTCTACCCTTGAACAAGCAAAAGGTAATCCTTACAAAATTTGGAGGACAATTAAATCTATAGAAGGGAGGCCTACTGCCCTTCCATTCCAACAAAGATAATAGCAAATGGCAAGACAGTGGAAAACAAGTCCTTAATCCTTGAAGAACTTAACTCTCACTTGCCCGGCTAGACTAGTTTCGACTCTTCACCTTATGCTGGTTCTGCAATGAGCCAACCTGATTCCCCAATATCTAGCCCGCACCTAGCCCTTTCAACTGCATGAGATAAATTTTAAAGAAATAGAAGATTATCTCCTTAATCTAGATATCAAAAAAAGTGCAGGGGATGATGGCTTGGAACCCTTCTTCTTAAGGTTAGGATATGCCCACCTCGCTGCCCCAATTCTTCATATCTTCAATCTCTCCATTACATCTGCTACTGTGCCGTCCTGCTGGAAATCAGCACACATCCTCCCTCTGTTCGAATCTGGTGACCCGTGCGATGTAAATAACTACAGGCCTATCTCCATCTTCCCTATCCTTTCTAAAGTTTTTGAAAAACTGATCCACAATCAGTTAAAATCTCATTTGGAAACCTTCTCTCTCATTAACCCAGCTCAGTCTGGCTTCCGAGCAAATCACAGCACAATCTCTGCTTTAGCAAAAGTAACCAATGACTGGTTTTTCTGCTATAGATGCAAAGAAGGTAACTGGAGCAGTCTTTTTGGATCTTAGCAAAGCTTTTGATACTGTTGATCACAACCTTTTAGTCAATTGCCTCGCTAATATGGGCGCCACGCACCATACTACCCAGTGGTTCTCTAGTTACCTAACTGGGAGATCCCAGAAAGTAAAAGCAGATGGCTTTTTCTCTGCTTCCTTGCCAGTTGTTAGAGGTGTCCCCCAAGGATTCATCCTAGGCCCTATCTTGTTTTCATTATACATTAATGATCTTGATTCCAATATATCCGCGTCCAATCTGCATTTCTTCATGGATGACACTGTGCTGTATACTTCTGGCTCAACGCTATCCGAAGTTAAGAAAGTGCTTCAAGCGGACTTTGCCCAACTTGAACATAATTTAATAAAGGCATAGCTCCTGCTTAATGCAAAGAAGACCAAAGCTATGATATTCTCTCGTAGTGCCGCCATAGGTACCTCCAATACCTCGCCCAAAGACTTTATTGCTACCACGTTAAATGAACCACTGGAAGTCGTCACCAAATTCAAATATCTGGGCATCTGGATCGATGACAAACTCTCCTTCAATGACCGTATCGAGGACGTCTCCAGAAGGCTTAAAGCCAGATTCGGTTTCTTCTTTAGAAATAGGCCCCTCTTCCCCCTTGAAACTCGAATTAAGCTTGTCCAGGCCACTTTTCTCCCCCTTCTTGACTATGGCGATGTAATCTACTCCTCTACTACTCTCGCAAACCTAAGTAAATTGGACATCCTTTATCACCGTGTGTTACGGTTCATTACTAACTCCCCGTACCGTTCGCACCACTGTGACCTATATGCAGTTGTTGGATGGACATCTCTCACTACTAGACGCCTGCTCCACGCTGGTCTATGGACTCTTAAGCTGCTCCTGCGCAAACTACCGAGCTATCTTTCATCTCTCATTAGTATTTCGTATAGTGCATACTCTTTAAGGAAATCTGATTTACATTCTGCTTGACATACCTAGGACACTGACCTCTTTTGGTAAACGTGCTATTACGCATGCCCTTCCATCTATTTGGAACCAATTACAAACCGTGCTGAAACTAACTAACGCAGCTTCAATTAACTTCTATAAAATGCTAAGCTCAGCCAAGATAAAAGATATCTGCAACTGTCATTAAGCCCCTTCTTATCCCTATGTGTGCTATGCTCATTTCGTGTAAGATCTTAATTGCCTTGTGTATATTAACTACTTATTGTTGCACTATCATTTAATCCAAGACGCTATTTCATTCTCCGGCTCCTGACTTATGTCTGCTATCTTTGCTGCAGCAATCCCATTCCTGCTTTCCTTCCCCTTCCTACTCCTGGCTCCGTCTACATATATACTACTCCGCTCACCCTACCAAGCCATGAATACCTCCCCTACCCTATATTTTCTGTTTCGGATCAATTTTCTAAAATGTATGTATTGCAAATACCAGTTACCATGTCTTCAATCGTTAGTATACTATCTAGAAATGTTCATCTCTTGTACCACTTGTTTGCTTACCACCTATTGTCATCCGATGTGGTGTCCTTGTATGTAATATCTGCTTGTATTATATGATCACATGCATTCATGTATATTATTGTTTATCAATTGTTTATTTATGTGTGTTCATTATAAGTGTACATGTCTCAGGACCTCCTTGTGAATGAGCTTGCTCAGTGGAGTTTTCCTACAGTAAACTTGAACTTGAACGCCAAGTAAGGATACAGAAGGCCAAGTCGAACATACTGAGGATTAGACATCCACAAACAGGTAAACTTCATAACACAATTCAGGGAATAGCTGGGGCTTTCCTTAACTATCATTCACAGCTTTATACATCAAAAGACTCTATATCTGATCAGGAAATTAAAATGTTTTTTAGAAACATTAAATCTCCCCACCCTATCCATAGAGCAAAGTTCTCAACTGATCTCTCCAATCACACCGAAAGAGATTATGGTGACGATAGGTAATTTAAAAACGGGGAAGTGCCCGGGTCCGATGGACTCCAGGAATTTTATAAATCACTGTCTAAAATCTTGACCCTTTATTGCCCAGAGTGTACACTTTATTTACCTCAAAGAGAATGTCCCCCAATGGAATGAAGCCATAATTTCCGTTATTCGAAGCCGGGCAAGGACCATACCCTATGTACATCGTATAGACCCATATCCATATTAATTACGGATTACAAAATACTAACATCAATATTAGCTAGGAGACTTCTATCATTTTCCCCCAGCAAAATGCATATGGCTCAATGTGGATTTATCTTGGGGCGTCAGGCTCAAGACAACGTAAGGCGTACAGTGTACCTATTGGAATATTCTCAATCCCAGAAAATACCAACTCTTCTACTGGGACTAGACGCCGAAAAAGCATTTGATATGGTATCTTGGAGATTTCTGGGAAGGGTCCTTGCCCAATTCGGATTCCCAGACCAGTTCATAGAAACCATTTTTCGTTTTTATGAGTCCCATAGGTTATATCCGTGCAAATGGTCATTTAACTGATCGATTTTCCCTTCAAAGGGGAACAAGGCAGGGTTGCCCCCTATCCCCGCTCCTATTTGCATATTACATAGAACCCTTGGCCCAATTCCTCCGGCAATCCCCAGAAATTCAGGGAATCACCCTTTCTAAAACTGAGCACAAATTATCGCTTTTTGCAGACGACCTCTTATTGTACTTAACTAATCCGGAAAGCTCCATGCCAGCTGTCATCCAGAAGATTCAGACCTTCTCCCAACTATCAGGCTGTACATTGAATATTAATAAGACAGAAGCTTTAAAAACAGATTATGAACCCTCACCCTCGTTGAGGGAAAAACTCTCTATAAAATGGGACGGATCCTCGATAAGGCATCTGGGAATTAACATTCCCAGAGATCTATCCCAGTTATTCAAACTGAATTATACTCCCCTGGTAGAAACACTTCAGTGCGACATGAGAAGATGGAATCTCCTTTCTACCTCTTTCTATACCCGTACTATTTCTCTTAAGATGAACGCATTGCCCTGTCTCCTATACCTGTTTCAATGTGTCCCCTGTGTAATTCACCCCGAGGAAATATTAGTATGGCAGAAATCCTTTGTAGCCTTTCAATGGAACCACAAGAGGCCTCGACTTAATATTAAGAAGCTGTCTCTCCCTAAGACAATGGGAGGTGTGGCATTCCCCTCTCTACCAGATTATTGGGCTGCGGCCCAGATGCGTCTGTCACTATTATGAAACACCCGCTCATAACAAGCACCTTGGAAAAAAAAAAAAAAAAAAAAAAAAAAAAGGACCTCGCAAGAGAAATGCCCCATTCTTTACCTGCGGTACTATTCTCTCCCCTCCGCTAAAACGAACCCTAGACAATATGTCCAGGGCTACATCTACTATTCTGGAGGGTTGGTGGAGAGGAATAAGTAATAAACGAATATTAAATCATTTTTGGAAGTACCAGTGGTTCATACTTAAACAAATCGACACCTCGGTGGCTGGCTCTTGGTACAATATCCAGTTTAAAAAGGGTTACTAGCTCCATGGCAAATTATGAAAGGATACGGTTTTAACTTCTGAGGAATCTCAGCAAAAATTTGCTTGGACAGAGTAGGATAGAATATCCTTTCCTCAAATGAGGAACTACATAAATACTCAATTAAGAGCATGAGAAAGTGAACCCCAGGGGTACGAAGTCCAGCCCCCATTTGTGCAGATATGGTCCGCTCCTTCAGGGGGAAAAACTATCTCAATAATTTAAGTTTTTAATTGGGTTACATAAACATAGTATGCCCAGTCTAAGCAAACTGGGAAAAGGAATTTCAACAAGCCATCAGTATTATTGATTGGCCTAAAATATGGAGGGGTACATGGTCTACCACCTCTTCCCCAATGTGGAGAGAATTCATATGGAAAGTAAGGGCAAGATTCTTCCTCGTGCCTACGACTCTAGCCCGGAGAAATCCGGGACAGCCCGAAAAATGTTGGAGGCTATGTGGGGAAAACAAAGCTACTTATAAACACGTTTTTTATGATTGCTCCACATTAGGTAATTTCTGGAAAGAGATTTCTGATCATATCAAAAATATATTTGATTGCTGTAATCCCACATCAGAGATTAACCTAATATTAGGCATTCCCCCGGAGGGATTGACAGATAAACACACTCTCTATTTATGGGTTATATTACTGGGAGCAGCGTATAAAGCAATCACTAAAAATGGCTCCAGAACAAATCTCCCACGACAGGAGAGTGGAAATCTATAATCCAGAATATACACTATAATGAACAAATGTCATATGCTCTAAATAATAAGATGGAAACCTATACTACACATTGGACTAGGTGGATACTGTATCAAGAACAGATTTAGAACCTGAACTCGAGGGGTTGCTATTTACCTATCTTTTAGAATTTACCTTCCTGGTTAAGGTCTGGTTATGAAATATAAGTAAAATTACTAGTAATTTTAAAGCAAATACTGTACCTCATTCAGTCCCTTTGTGCCTAATGTCTGTCTTCTAAAATAGGTTAAATTAACAATAGTTTATAAAAATGTCTAGTTTCCAGATATATAAGGTTTGTTTGGTATGCTAGGTAATCATGTATAAACATATTTTAATGAGAACAATCTAAAATGTTACACTACAGTACTACCATATTGTAATCTCTGGGTGCTATGCAACATGTAACTGTGTAAAGGCTTTTGAAATTTCTATAAGTGCCTTGAAACATGACCTAAATAAATAAAAGGAAGTATAAAAAAAAAAAAATTACATCCATTATAATAAAATGAGCCATGAACCAAAAGTTCGAGATATTAAATTTCAAGATCTGGATCACCTGTCTAAGTTTAAACAGTTCGATTTTGACACTTTTAAGTTTTATAGTCCCCACATTTCCTTCTGGCAAGGACGCTGAAATTGCTCCCAAGGATTTATCGATATTTCAAGGGTCTTCATCTGATGATTGATGGTCCGATGCTGAGGAACGCTTCAGGGGAATCTCTATTCTCCGACTCCATTTCAGAGCATCCGCTGGGTTGGAAAATAGGTAGACTTTTCCTCTATGAGCTACCCTTAATTGTGCAGGGAAAATCAAACCATGAGGTATTGAGGACTCTCTTAACATTGCTCTTACCCCATCAAATCGTTTACATTTCTGCCTCGTTGCGAAGCTGATGTCTGGATATAGGCTAATTCTGTGTCCTTCATGTAGTAGAGTACCTTTGCGCCTGACAAGAGCCAAAATTAAAATCTCTCAACCCAGCTCCGTCGGTGACAATAAGAATCGCCCTTGGAACCCCAGAGTCCTCCGGTAGTCCTCTCGGAGTGATGCGGTAAGCACGTTGAAATAACTGTTTTCTGTTGCAGTTCTTCGCCCAGTTGATGTCCGAACCATTCTCTAAGAAATAACAGGAGGTGGTCGCTTTCGCTGCCTTCAGGCATTCCCAGCACTCGAATGTTTGGAACCCTAATTTGGTTCTCCAGTCTAGTCTTCCAGTGCCCACTTTCTTTAACTCTTGTAGACACTGTGCCCATGGCGGCGTTGCTCGTTTAGAGGCATCTACAGCTGTAGTTTGAACCCCTTACATAGATGTTTCCAGGGTGATGACTTGGTGGCTTAAAGTCATCTAGTTTGTCAGAGTGCAGTCATCGATTTTAATTAAGGCAGAGAGTTTGGTGCCAGTGGTTTGTAAGGTCTCCTCGGTTGCCTCCTCACCAGTTTCATCAGGCCTGCCATGTGGTGTCCTAGTTGTCGGAGCGTTTTTAGGTTTTGCTCCCGATCCATGGTGGTGTTCTTTTCGAGGGTTCCTCATTTTATAGCAGGGATCTTCCGATGCGGTTTAAGCCCAAATCTGCCTCTCTTGGCTGGAAGGCAAATGTCTCACAGTACAGTTGCCCTGATCACAGCGTGCTGTCCGAACAAGCATCCACCATCTTTCTTGGGCTCCACAAAGCCCCCCCCATGATTTTGGAATTTAAACAAGACAATTTATTGTATCATCAATATGCTGATGTCATTATGTACCCTTCAGGAGTGGATTCTAATTGTATACAACATACTTTACAAGTAGCATTTGACGAAACACAGAAATATTATATTAAAAACAAACTTGTATTGAATACTACTAAGACTAAGATAATATTGTTTTGGCAGAAAAATAGATCCATACATAATAACCCCCCTGGAAATAATAGTAAAAGATGGTTCTAAATTATAGTTGGTAAATTAATACGAATATCTAGAATTATGGATGGACATAAATTGTAAGCGGTCCTTTCATATAGGTAAATTGGTTAAGAGGCTGGGGCAGCAACTGGGGAAGTTGTATAGATTAAAGAATAATTTCTCAAGGAACATCAGATTGCAAGTTATAAACACTGTTAGTACCAGTGATTTGATTATGCTGACATAATATATGGGGGGGACAAAAGAGACTGATTTGAGAAAAATCGATAGTGTGGGTGTATATATAATAAAATGGTTAGGTAAATTACGGGGCGCATAGATCTACACATCATTGTGAGTTACATAAGCAGGTGGGCTGGGATCATTTGTATAATGGAAGAAATCAGCATATTACTAAAATTATATATAAGTTTATGGAAAATAAATTACTTGACTATATTACTAAAGAACTGAAAATTAAACATCCAGTTAAGGGTTTGAGATCAGCCAAGTATATAGAGTTTGAAGTGCCAAAGTGTAGGACTAAACGGGGGTGTGCAGCATTGTTTTATTTGGGTCCAAAAATTTGGAACAACCTACCTGCTGATCTTAGATCCTGTGATGTCAGTGAGTTGAACTAGGATTAGGCGGTGGTATCATAATCAGTGATGAATTGCATAGCATTGGAAAATGGATAGTTTTAAAAGTAGGGTAATTAGTGATTGTGAGATGTAGTTTAACATGTTGAAATGTATTTAATATCTATAAGTATATAGTATATTGTATTTTTGTATGCCTTGATACATTTTTTCTCCTAGACTGTAACCAGGTTATGCACTTTAGAAGGTGTCCCTTGAAAATGAGTGTACTTGTGTACTCAATGGGATTGTTTACCTTGTCCATTATTGTATGAATAAAATCACTACTACTACTACTACTACTGCTCCTCCTCCTTCTGTGTCTGGACTGGTGGAAGGAAGTTGCCAACCTCTCAGTGGGAATTTCCTTCCAAGCACCCTCCCCTTCAAGAATCATTACTACAGATGCTTCTCTGCTTGGATGGGGAACTCACATGGATAGTACTTCCATCAGTGGCTCCTGGACTCCACAGGAGTCACAGGCTCACATCAACTTGCTGGAACTCGGGGCCATTTATCTGGCTGTCAAGGCATTTGCCTCGCAGATAAAGGGCCCACAGTCCAGATCAGAACAGACAACACTACTGCAGTGTTTTGCATAAGCAAGGTGGCACAAGGTCCAGAATCTTATGCCTGGAAGCCGTGAGGATTTTGGGCCTGGCCTTCTCCCTGGGAGTCAGTCTGTCGGCCATACATCTTCCAGGCAAGGACAATACCCTGACAGACTCTGTCACATCAACCAGGGACACAGCGAATGGTGTCTGAATAAACAGTTGGCCACAGTGTTCTGAAGGTGGGGTACACCAGAAGTGTATCTTTTTGCCTCTCACCTAAACCATCAACTTCCACTGTATTGCTGCAAGCCTCCAGTCCTGGGAACTCTGCCAACAGATGCCCTGATCCTGGATTGGACAGGAAAGTTTCTTTATGCCTTTCCTCCCTTTTCTCTGATTATCAGAGTTTTTTGTTAAAGCTCAGCCTGCAACAATGATTCTAGTGGCACCAGACTGGCTAAGGCATTCCTGGTATCCCCTATTGTTAATCTTGTCTTGCAGCAAACCCATTCGTCTCCCCCTATGTAACTCCATCCTGGCTCTCCCTCAGCCAGGGATGTCCTGTTCAGATCAGAAATCTCTTCACCTCGAAGCTTAACTCTTGAGTTAGTTTCCTTCCACTCAGTACTTCAAACAAGTTCTAAAGATCCTGAGGATGGCTAAAAAGCCTAGCACAAAGAAGACCTGTGCAGCCAAATGGAAAAGCTTTTCCCTCTGGTGCGAGAAAAAGCACATTAATCCTCTTCAGGCTTCCATTCCTAACCTTTTGGATTACTTGGTGCACTTGCAAGATTCAGGTTTGAGGCTTTCTTCCCTGAAGCTTCAACTGGCTGCTCTTTTGGCTCATCTTTCTGTTGAAAAGACTAAATCTGTTTTTTCACAGCCAGTGTTTTTAGAGTTTTTCAGAGGTCTCCTCCATGTCCAGCCTTCAGTCAGGGAGCCTGTCCCACCCTGGAGCCTTAGCCTCTGTATTGCTCGGCTCATGGAACCACCCTTTGAACCCATGGCTTCGGCTCGCCTCAGGTATGTCACTTGGAAAACTGTATTTCTAGTGGCCATTGCCTCTGCAAGAAGGATTTCAGAGTTTCAGGCCCTCTGTACTGAGCCCAACTACATTATCGCTCATAGGGATAAGACTGAGTTCAGGACGAGCAGAAAATTTCTTCCTAAGTTGGTCTTGGAGTTCACTTTAACCAATCCATCACCTTAGCTGTGTTCTTTATTGACAAATCCACTCCAGGGGAGCAAAGACTTCATAGTCTGGATGTCAAAAGGGACCTACTATACTATTTGGATCACACCAAGCAGTTCAGGGGCCCATCCACACAGTTATTCCTCACCTGTAGGTAGGTAGAGGAAAACTAGCCACTAAGTCAATTATCTCTCTCTAGATTGTTTCATATATTCGATTCTGCTATGACAAGGCTGATACACAGCTCCCTGAGGGCCTCAGGGCCCACTCCACTAGGGGCACTGCTGCCTCTGTGGCAGCTGCTAGGGACATTCCCCTTTTGGATGTCTGTAAAGCAGCTACTTGGAAGACTGAGCACACTTTCACTAAACAATTTTGGTTAGATGTAGTCTAGAGCTGATGCCAGATTTGACAAGGCAGTTTTGTAGAGCCTCTTTCCTAAGTAGGTTCTCTACCCGCCTCCCATCAGTACTGCTTTATAGTCTGCAATAGTTACTGATGCTAAAGGACCCCTGGGGTGTAAAAAAGGTATCACGTCGCAACAGCGATGGGAATACAGCAAAGACCATAGCAGCAAGATTTTTGTCAGTTCGCTGTGATGGTCTGCTGGGTTCCTGACACAGTTGCCTCTGGAGTGTTTGCCCCCTCTACGAACCAGCTCCGACTCAGAGTTGGTTATTTAAAGTCCTACCCCCCCGCCACAGAAAACACCTGTTTCCCCAGCGATGGCACATCACCAGTTGGTGGTGTTGTGCCATCGCTGTGCTGACGGTAGACAAATTCCTTGTCACTGTGGCATGGTGGAACCAGAAAAAATTACTCACCGTAGTAATCTTCTTTCTTACAAGGTGTCCTTTTGCTTCAATAAGCTTCCACCCTTCCTCCCCAGATAACCTTCAGAAGAGGACTGTGACTTTTGGCTACTAACAATTTGGTAATTTTTAACTTTGAATTAGACTTTGAACAAAGTTTCATGTTTATTGTTCTGGTTGTTATGTATATTTTGAATCCTGTTGGTTCATTTCTAGGTGGACATTTGCCTATTCTAGCTTAGAAAAAATTCTGGAGCCTTCCCCTCCTCCTCCTTCTTCTTCTTCTTCTTCTTCTTCTTCTTCTTCTTCTTCTTCTTCTTCTTCTTCTTCTTCTTCTTCTCTTCTCTTCTCTCTCTCTCTCTCTCTCTCTCTCTCCCCCTCTGTTTAGCACACCCTCTAGCTTCAATCTGATTGGTTAATTCATAAACTCATTACCATAATCTCCACCTCCGGGGCAGTGCTATCTAGTCGGCTCACTGCAGTAGTTACTGATGCTAAAGGACACCTTGGAAGAAAGAAGATTACTACGGTAAGTAATTTTTTTTTCTTCCCACTGCTCTGCACCTGCCTCTTTTTACTTAAGCTTATGAATGTTTTCAACATGTTCATTTTTCATTGGATCATGGCATTTTTTTTGTGGTGGATTTTATTCAAGCTTTTCTGTTTTGAAGGTCTGATAGGCCCACTCTCCTATGGTACATGCATGGATCAGGTCTTTCGTAAAATCTTTTGTGACTGCTGTGGCTGATGAGATGCTTACAAGCTCTTGATCTTCTCCAGATGGATTGATCCAGTTCTCAAGTACCTCCACAACAGCAGATACAGCCATCTTGTCCTTCTCAGTCTAAGGTTTCTGTAGCTCTGCATAATGAAAGTCAGATCTGTTCACCTGGGTCATATATCTTAGCTGACTCAAAAAAACACTGCGGTATTCAGCTGTCAAGTAGAACTTGTTTACTGCTCCTGACTTTTGGCTGAACTGTGTTCCATCAGTTATTTGAGTGTTTTTAACAGCCACCTCTGTTGTCTGATCTGCAGGGATGCATCCGAATAGGTTGTCATCTGTGAGTTGTACAGAAAAACCTCCATTGGTAAAGTGCTTATAGACTTGGCGGTGCTCTGAGAGGTTTGTCATCTGTGCATAGTATGCTGGTAGATACCTTGCATAGTTTAGTCAATCATAGGCAAAACACCATGGAATCATTTCCCGAATAGCAAAGAGATACAAATGCCAATTGCCCTCTCTTGACGCTGTGAGCAATCCCAAAAGGATATCACCAACCATATCAATGTATGAGACCCAGAAGGCAGACTAGTTCCCATTGCTGTGGCACAGATATTCTAGATACTGAATGTATAGTACCAGTGAATGTGTCCGATCTTCATGTTTGAACAGTTCGTCTGAGTTCTCTTGGCACAGATCTTCATGTAAATCATTCACTTGTTCTAGCAGTGCATTGACTGAGTATATCTGGTTTGTGTGCTTTGCTTGCATCCATGGAATAAATCCCTTCCAGGCCACACAGCATAGAGCTTCATATATGTATTTGTGTACTCTGACTTCTCGATTGTACATCTTGCCATCAAGCACGCCAGATACTGAACCTTCAGCAATGATTCAGGATTCAATGCAGAGGTCACGCAGACCAGCATCCTGAAACCATTTGCTGAGGATGGCTGGGAGGTTCAAGATGGTATGGAATGTGCCCAGTTAAAGTATGATGATTGCATATCTGTCTGTGCTTCCATGTAATCTCAGTGGCTTTTGCGTATAGTGCTTTATCCAAAACTACAACAATCTTTTCCAGGTGAAGTTCTTTCATCATCAGGTCCGACTGATTATTTCAAATACTATTGACTATTGCAGGTGTGTTAATTTTGGGCAGGTATCCTATCACGTCTTGGGAAACGGTGATCAGGTTGCGTGTGCTGATGTTAAAACATATCCAGCTTGAAATTGTGACTCGCAGTGTCTACCTGCCTTGTAAGTATCCAGATCCAAGTCCTTGCCTTTGGCTATTTGTGCCATCTCTTCTTGTTCTTGTCTGTGATCTTCGGTAGTGTGCAATACATACGAACATACGAATTTGCCAGTAGATAAAGGCCTTATGGTCTATTGGGTCTGCTTGAGTGTGCAGCTAGCAACCCGTATACTGCAGCTGCCCCTCCCTTTCCTCCCCTGACCCTCCCTCTTACCCTGTACCATCCCCTTTTTGAAGCAGTCCACTGTTCTATAGGATACCATTTCCACAGGCACTGCGTTCCACCCAGACACCACTCTCTGTGTTAAAACCAAAAAAAAGTGTCTTCTCATTTCCCTCCAGAACCTCCCCGTCAGCGATCGTGACCTCGAGTGTCCCTAACCCCCCCAACTTGAATAGTCCCTCCATGCCTGGCTTGTTTATTCCCTTCATGTACTTGAAGGTTTCAATCATATCCCCATCTCTTCTCTCTTCCAGTGAGTACATGTTCAACTCCATCAGCCTGCTCATGTAGAGTATGTCCCCTAGTCCCTGGATCATCTTTGTTGCTCTGCGCTGCACCCCCTCCAGTAACTTAACGTCCCTCTTCAGGTATGGGCGGCCAGTACTGCATGCAGTACTCCAGGTGTGGCCTAACCAGTGACCTATACAAGGGCAGGATCACCTCCCCTCTCCTTGAAGATATACCCCTGGCAATACAACCCAGCATTTTGTTGGCCTTTGCAGCTGCCTTCCTTCATTGTGCTGAGTTGTTCATTGAGCCCTGTATAATCACACCAGATCCATCTCCTCCTCTGTCACGGCTAGCTGAACACACACACACACACACACACACACACACACACACAAGCTTGTAGCTGCTCCTTAGGTTCTTTGTCCTAAAATGTAATGGCTGGGGTCCCAACTGTTCCCCTGTTCTATAAGTTGGTATCTGTTTGTTTTCAGTGGACATAGTATGCTGCTTCAGCTTTTCAACATCGAGAGCAACAATTTTCAGGGGATGGCGTCCATAGACTATAGGCTGCACAGCAGTGCCATTCACTCGATGGGTCGTCCCAGCCCCTGTGAGGGTTTCTTCAAGGTGATTGATATTGTCCAAGGCTAAGTTTGTGAATATACAAGGCTGGATTCTTTCTGGAAGGATGACTGTTTTGGTTCAAAGCTGATGCTAATTTCTGCAGGCATAGAGCTGTCGTTTTTCTGTAGTTGGGAATTGGACACACCATGTACTAATCTGTTCAGAGTTTGGACAAGCTCTACATTTCTAGTGAGAGTTTTCACCCCATATGATAGCAGCATATGTTTTGGTTGTTTATGTTGTCCACCAGTCATAGCATATATAATATCTTGGCTAAAGGAGTCCGTCAACGTATTAACCCTTTGGGATGGACATGTGCTCAGGTTTACCTGTAGAGGAGGCCAGTGAAAAAATGCATGAGTTTTGGGGGAACAACTAGTGACTTCTTGGTGAGATCTGAAGGATGATAAGGCCACCGGGTGCTTTTCTTCATGTTTCTAATTGCTGTTCTTCTATGTGGTGATGCTTGGTCAGTGGTTTGGCAGATACCTGATGATTTGGATGTCCATAAAAGCAATTATTGCCTCGCTGTTTGATACTTCTTTGCAAGGTCATAGAGACTCGTGCTATCAGGTAGCACCAACAGTTTCCCTTTCTCATCATGGAATATACAAACTGCTTCCAAATTCGGTCTCTTACTTTACGACTGATGTGCTTTCTTGTTTCTTTCATGGTAGATACACTTTTCGATTGCATAATATTGGCAAGTTTTGTTGTCATACTATTCAGTGTCACATCTGGGAAAGGTATTAACTCATCTCTAATGTATTTTAACAGTTCAACATATAGCGGATGTTCTGTGTTTGAGTACTGTGGATCACCATCTGTTATCTACTGCATTCAGTATTTGACTGCCTGTTTAGTGAAGGCAACTTGAGTTTCTTGTATATGCTTTGTAGCAAATCCGGTGATAATGTGCGTCTGCTGCTGTTATCTCTGTACTTGTAATTGCTAACATATCTTCACCCTTCTTTATAATTGCAGTTTGGCCAAGTGTTTCATCTGCTCTGATTTGCGCAGCTCGGCGAGAAATTGGTTTCATTTTCTCTTGAACTTGAGAGACCGTTAGGCTTAGTCTGCTGGCATTTTAGTATGTTAGTATAGAATAGCCTGCCAGAGGGGGTGGTGGGAGCCAAGACAATGGGGGAATTCAAGCGGGCACGGGGCAGACACTGAGATACATAAGCAGGCAGCTAAGTAGGGGGGGTAGGAAGCCAAGGGCAGACTTGATGGATCATACCATCCCCATCTGCTGACAACTTCTATGTTTCTATGTTGCGTAGTTTTTACTAAAGATTCTCCTGTACGCATTCCTTTTTACACATTGATCCTGGACTCTGAAGATGATTGTCTGTTTTGCCGCTTGGTTTGACAACGGTTTCCTGCTGTTGCTTCTGGCACACTACTTTCTACTTTTCGTTTCGTGACTCCAGTTCTCTTTTCATTGTGAATATGCTTCGACAATGTCTGTGGTAGGATAGCTGGGGAATCACCTTCACCTTGAAGTTCCTCCGCCAGTTGCAGAATAGGAACATGATTCATCACTTTTGCAGCAGTCAATAATGTCAACCAGGAATCATGGTTTTGTGAAATGGTCAATTGTTCTTGTGAATTAAGCTTTGAAGAGTCATCGTGAATGATGCACCCTCTAGGTGTACCCCTCTGGCTAGACTTTTTTTTTTTTTTTCTTCCATTCTAGTAGCTACTACTCCAACATCATCTGAAAATAAACAATTATTACTTATTAATCCAATATACTAGATTGAAATATCTAAAACCATTCTACAATGGTTAATAAATGTTACTACCAGCTGCATATCGAAATCACTAGAACTGTTGTGATGCAAGGATTAGTATAAACAGTTTGGTGTTTGGGATAGACCAGCCATACCAGCATGAAAAGGGTAATCTGTACCACTCGGGCCGGGGAGGGGTCACAAATGCTCATGTTGTGTGTTTTTTTTTTTTTTTTTTTTCATAGCTTTAAATGCCTAGATAAACGTTTGCACAGAATATGGACACAGATGGCTAGAACACTGTGGGTATACATTTTGTGTGAGAACACACATAAAGCTACTCGATCCACAGTGCTGTCACACATATTTATTATTTAGGCATATAAAGCTTGCTAAAAAAAACATGAGCATTTGCCCCCTGAGTGGTACCGATGACCCTGTCTGGCTCATACACTTAATTTGGGCTCACCATGACCCCAGAAATTGTCAACATTGGGTAGACCACCTTGTGTATTGGCTGAGATGACTACCTCACATGGAGTCCCAAACACAATTTTGGGTTGTTTTGATATTAACAATCCTATTTCAAGGTTATTAGCATACATTACCGGTGATTGTTTATAGCAGGGGACTGTGTTCAAGTTTGTATTTGCTGTTCTGATGGCACTAGCAATGCCAGGACAAGACATTTTTTTTCTTGTGTGTGTGTGTGTATGTTTTGAATCGTATCTCCCTCTTTCTGTATCTGAGCACTTCTACTTCTCAGTATTTGGGTCTCCTGAATTTTCAGTTTTTTAACTCACCCCTAGTTAGTTCATTCGTTAGTTCATTCATTTATAGTATGTTTACTAGCAAAGGATGTTATGAACCTAAGCTCTTTTTCACTGATGTCCTTTTTTTCCCTCTAAAATACAGCACTGTAACTGTATCCCCGGTGGTCAGGTGCTATAAAAAAAACTTCCACTATGGGGAAGGGGCTGGCCTGCTGGTGGTGGTTGTTATGGTTATGTTTGTTGTTTTATTTTACAATTAGTGATTTTTATTTCACCCCAGTATGGCATGATCATCCAGGACCGCCCTTCCAGTCCCATCACCTCGTTCCTGTACAAACGTATTCTCCAAGCTGGCCTGGTGGCACTGGAGGTTGAGGCGCTGGTCACCACACCTTGCGCCACGTTGATGACCCGGGTTCGGGAACGAGTCCGGGTTGCCAGGGGTCGGCAGGGGCAAGGGAGGATAGAGCATCCAGAGGACTGCTGTCCTCTCTCGGGAGGGAGGGCTTGTCCCACTCACTGACTGCTCTCTGGCGATAACCGGGGCCAGTATGGATTGGGAGGCACATACCGATGCCCTTTTGTCGGTAGGGAGGCAGGGAGAAAATGGTGAAAAAGAGCCTGGCAGGCTCCGTGATGGTCCGGCCTGTCCTGAGGGCTGTCCCCGGTTTCTGGATTGGGTCTCTGGGGAAGGGAGAGAAATCTGCACCGCCCTCCGTGACCCCACCATGGTGGACAAGCCGTGGGGGGGATTTCCAGGGAGCAGCTGGACTGGAGAGTGAGTCCCTCAGTAAGGAGGGCCGTAGCCGCCTGCTAGGGCTCCAGGTGGAAAAAACAAAATTTTTTTTTTTTTTTTTTTTCAATTACCGTCCAGTTCCTGCCTTCGCCATGGTTTACCTCTTGTGGTAGGGCTGCCCCCGTCTTAACCCATGGAAAGGATCCTCAGATGGGAGGCGCACGGTAGAGCCGGGTGCGGAGTCTGAGGGGGGGCGTGAACACGCACCCACCCACATGCAGGACATCGGTTGCTGCTTCTCCCACCCCTGTATTGCTGTCCTCAGGTGCCTGACGACCAGTTGCTGCTGCTAGGGATCAGTACTACCCCAGGCGCACCAGCCCCTCCTCCCTGGAGTGGAACAGTCCTACAGATGCTCGAGTCTCCTCCAACAACCTGAATTTGCTCCCAAACCCTACCACAAGAATTAGTTCTACCTCTGTGCCAGCGGTCTGGCCTTTGGGCCGTCCAGTTTTAAAACAGTTTGTGGTATGGGACCTCTACTGGGGATTAGAGGGGCCCTTAAACAGTTATCTGACTCTAAAAATGTTAATGTCCAGTCTAGGATATAGTCAAGCAGTATTACTTCACAAATCCTTTCGCTGATGAGTTCATATTACTATACAACAAATTTATCACAATCTGTTCATTTAAGGAGCAGTAATTAATCTTAAAATAAATGCTCAATTGTAGACTTTTTCTTTTTTCTTTTTTTGCGTATCATCCTTTCTCATTTCCTTTCTTCTGCCTCACCTCTTGGCAGGTGGGAAGATCTCCATTGGGGAACTCTGTTACATTTCAACCCCTTGGGGATCATAAGCATTCAGTAATCTTCACAGCTTAAGCTGGATATGGGCAACTTTTAACAACCAAGTATCCCTCAGAGGCATTCTGAGACATTTCGGTTGCCCGTCTGCTTAAGGAAAATATGGAATCTCATCACCGGGGACTTAAAATGTCCTAAACTGGGCGCTGCTTTGGTGCACATAATTAACATCTGTCAGAACAGGATTGCCTGTGACATCATCTCCCACTACTTAAAATCTCTGGGGAGTACTCCAATTCCCTTTAGCTGCCTCAGCTGGGGAGTATCATCCCCTGCAGGGTGAATCTAACAGAATAGCCACAGACACTTTACTTGCCTACTAAAAATAGTCCCTTCCAGCAGAGAAAACCAGTACAGAACGAGAGACTAGGTGTTTCCTGTCTTACTGAAGACTCGCCATTGACTACCTTTACAATCCTCACTGCAGCATTTCATTGTAAATGACTGGTTCTACTGTAGAAAGCCCCCCCCCCCCGCACACACACACACACACACACAAACGCGCATAGAACATATAAAAAAGCCAGCAGAACAATGCCATTAGAGCTATCTAGTCTGCTCATATTGTAGGTCCGCAGCTTAAGCTACTGCCCCTGCCCACCCAGTCCACCCCTCCCTTGACCCTTATTTTTCCCTGTAACTTTATCCCAGCCTTTCTTAAAGCTGCCCACCATCTTCAGTGAAACCACCTCTTCTGGAAGCACATTTCAACCCGCCACCACCATCTCCTTGAAGAAGTGCCTCCTAGCCACCTCCTAACCCCCCCCCCCAACTTGAGACTGTGTCCCCGCATGTTTCGGTTTCCACTGAGCTTGAAGAGACCCTCCTTATCCAACCTGTTTATTCCTTTAAAATACTTGAAGGTCTCACTCTCTTCCCCTCTCCTCCCAGGAGTACATGTTCAGGGCCTCCAACCTTTCCTACCCTGCTAGCCCACAGTCATCTTCGTTGCTCTCTTTTGTACCGTCTCCAGCAGTTTTATGTTCTTTATAAGGTATGGGTACCAGTACTGTGCTCCAGATGTGGCCTCACAGATGACCTGTACAGGGACAGTATTACCTCCTGCCTGCTGCTGATCCCTTTGGTAATGCAGCCCAGCGTTTTATTTGCCTTCATTGCTGCTCTCCTGCATTGCATAGAGTGCCTCAGGTCACTAGTGAACATCACTCCTAGATCCTTCGCACCTCTGATGCAGATACCAGGACCCCTTCCAGACTGTACTAAGTCCTCGGCTTCTTGACTCCATTGTGCATAACTTTGCATTGAAGCCAAGCTGCCAAATCCCAGACCACCTCTCTAGTTTTTTCAGACCTTCCTTTAGGTCTTGTATCCTTTCTACCATTTCCACCCTCCCACAGAGCTTGGTGTCATCCATGAGTAGGCAGATTTTGTTCTTAATGGCATCCCCAGTACTGTTGATGAAGGCATTGAACAGCACCCATCCGAGCACCAAGCCCTGTGGGACCCCAGTGGTGCCCTTCTTGATGCTAGATAGCTCTCTTCCCCCACTACCACGCTCTGGGTCCTGTCCCTTAGCTAGTTATCCACCTATCTGGAACTTCTGTCCAACTCAGAGATCCACAAACTTCCTGATCCTTCTTGATCAGCCTTTTGGGTGGTACAGAGTAAAAGGCCTTGTTGAAGTCCATGTAAAAGATATCTACCGCTTGGCCCCTGTTCACTGGTTAGTGACACAGTCAAAGAGGTCAATCTGATTAGTTTGGCACGACCTCCCTCCCATAAACCCATGCTACCAGTGCTAAGAAGTGCAAAGTAATGCACCTGGGAAATAAAAACCCTGGGGAAGAGTACACAGTGGGGGGTGAGATACTAACAACAACAACAAAAATGGAAAGGGACCTGGGGTATCATATCAGATGACCTAAAGGTGGGCAAGCAATGTGAGGGGGCAATAAGGAGGGCTGGGGGATACTGGGATGCATAGGGAAAGGCATCACCAGTAGAAAACAGGAAGTTGATATCCCTCTGTACAGACAGCTGGTGAGACCCCACCTGGAGTACTGCGAGCAGTTCTGGGGACCCAATCTCTGCAACGAAATAGACAGGATGGAGGTAGTCCAGTGGAGGGCAACTAAAATGGTGCAGGGTCTGCACCAGTAGACACATGAATAGAGACTTAAGGAGCTTAATATGTATAGCCTAGAGGAAAAGAGGGAGAGGGGAGACATGATAGAAACTTTCAAGTACCTCGAGAGAATTAACAAAGTCCAAGGGGGTAGCATCTTTCAGAAAAAGACGTGTGCTAAAACAAGGGGGCACAATTTGAAGATTATGGGGAGATGGTTCAGAGGTAATGTGAGGAAGTATTTTTTTTTTTTGCATGGAGAGGGTTGTGGATGCATGGAACAGCCCTCCTGAGGAGGTTGTAGAGTCAAAAACAGTGGTGGATTTCAAGAATGCATGGCACAGTCATATGGCAATTCTGGGGGGTGGGGGTAGGAAGAAGTAGGCTATTGGTTAACTAGGATCTGCAGCTTATCCATTAGGTAGGGAAATGGGCAGACTGGGTGGGCCAAGCGGTCCTTATCTGCTGTCAAATTCCGTTTCTCCCTCATCCTGGAGATCATACTCATCCAGATACTCTACCAACCTCTCCTTAAGTATGGTCTCCATGAGCTCGCACACGATTGAGATCAGACTGTGACTGGTCTGTAGTTCCCTGGGTTGTCCTTGTGACCACTTTTATGGAGAGGCACTACATGTGCTGTTCTCTAGTCCTACAGTACCACGTCTGACTCCAGTGAACTATTGAACAGGCCAGTCAATAGATCTGCAAGGTCCTCCTACAGTTCTCACAGCACCCTTGGGGCATACGTTGCCTGGACCTGGGGATTTGTCTACCCCCAATGCTAGCAGCCCTGTCTTCACCCTATCCACCTCTTTCAAAACATCTGTGCCCTCCATTGACACCAGTCCATCTTTCTCTTTGGTGAAAACTTAACAGAAGTACTTATGAATGTCTCTGCTTTTTCCCCTGTTCTCTTCCACCCACCTGTCCCCTTTCCTGAGCCTAACAGTTGCATCTTTCGTGTCCTTTTTCTTGCTAATATAGCGAGAGAAAAAAAAAGCCCTTCTCCCCTTAATTCCCTCGTTTAGTTGCAGTTTCTTCTGAACTTTAGCCCACCGGGACTACTTTACCTGCTACACTAGCCATTTTCTGGTAATCCTTCCTGTTGTCCTCCCTCTTGGTCCTTCTGAATTTCATGTAGGCTGACCTCTTATCCCTTACTGCCTGGGTGTCCTCAGTATTAAACCAGCTGGATGCTTTGGTCCTCAAGTTTCTCCCTTTGACTTAACACACTCCTCTGTGGCAACTGTTATTCTTTCTTTGATGATGGACCACCTTTGGCCCACTCCTGTATCCACTTGGATGCTTGCCAGGTGACTCCTTAGCAACTTTCCAGTCAGAGAAGCCTGTAGATGCTTAACCATTGGATGACAGGTGGCATCCAGCACACTGTTAGTGACCAAAGATGGAGGTTATAAGAGTTACTCAACATTTACCCAATTAAAAATCCACAAAAAATGGACTGGTCAGTTATTGCACATTACTTTACATGCATTAGAAAACCAATTTTATTTTTATTTTTTTGGCAGCCTCCAAAAGGGCAGCATAGTATCTTTTTTTTTTTCCCCCCTCTTTTCTTTAGGTAGCCTGTTTCAAGCTACAGGATCAGTGCAGGAAAAAAAAAGCATGACTACCAATTGAACTCACAATAGTAATAGTAAGGTCACATTTCCTGTCATCTCCAAATGCTTCCATCCTAAGCAGCTGTAATAACTGGGAAATGGCTCCCTCTAGTGGACAGTGGAGGCAGTGCAGCCCCTCACCCGGTAAGGGTTTTTTGGGGGATTGTCCAGTAGGCAGGACTCCCCTATGGTATAGAAAGCCTGATGTTGCCACAAAAACACCAGTTGTTGTGGCTGCTGCAAAAGCAGCAAAGTGCACCAGAGGAGGTCCTTGACAGTAAGCTAGTGCTTTTTGCCTTTAGGTGGGGTCTGCTTTTTTTCTGCATTTCCTTTTTAAGATTCAGCTAGAGCAAGTTAGTAAGTTGAGACCCCCTAGGGCAGACCATTAAGGACTTGTCCAACATCAACCAGTTGTAGATTCCTAACCTCTTTGGGGGCCACGGGAGTGGTACACATTCTTTTGGGGTAAGGACCAAGGGGAGCAATCCTTTTTGTGTTTGCAAGAACTGTTATATTTGGCAGCTTAGACCACAAGCATGTGTTCCATGGAGGGAAAAATCAATTGGCTGCCCTTAAGACTGGGTTAGCCACGAAATCCTCCTCCTTACGACAGGCCAGTCCATCCTGACAACAGGCCACTGGGGGCTGGCTCCCGTGGTTTGCAGTAGAATAAACTGCCTTCATCACAAATCGCTTGGTACTGGAGAGCATCATTTCAGGTCATTCTGTAAATTTCTCTGCAGCCCCACCAAGATGGTTTAACTTGGAATCCTCAGTGTCCCGAAATCCTTCCGAGAGTATAGCAATTCAGACACACTTAGCATTTGATTAATGCTGACTAGTGCCCCATTTCCCAAAGAGGAGTAGGAGTTGTACTCCGTAGTCTTCATAGTACCCAAGAAGACTGACATAAAAAAGTAATGCATTACATCTTATGTATCTGTTTTCCAAGGTTTTGCAATTTTCTGCCTGAATAAAGAGGCTGAAGCATAACATGCAAAAATGTTTATATGGTCTACAATAGTCAGTATTGCACAATTATTGATGCTTTCCCTAATGTATTGAGTGAAGCAGTTTTTCTGCCTGTACAGAGAACCAATTTGTGGTCCCACCTTTTTAAAATTGGGCTGATATCTACATTGCATTTTAAATTGGAATCAATCCAAACTACAAAGTATGTGTAACTCGTAACAAATGGCATAGTTGTGCATTGTTTTTTTTTTTTTTGTTTTTTTAATCATGTTGAGAATCAGTCTGTTTATCATGAAATGGTAAAAGCCGGTCAAAGATAACTGTAAGGTGACTAATTCCCCTCCCTATCCATAAACATCCATGTCATCAGCATACTTGTGTACCGATGTGCCTTGAAACTCAGCATCAAGGTAATTTACAGATATGGAGGTGCCCAAAATAAGACCTTGAGTACCCCTTTTTTATGTTGGCTGCGCATGTACAGCCAACATCTTGCAACAGTGGGGATTTGAGGCGCAGTCGCTTGTTCGGGCGAATGCAGGGCACGCACCAGTAGGTGTGTCCCACATTGCCCAATCAGCCTGCATGCCGGCGCCACACCATGCATACATAATGGGGCGAGCACATCCAAGAAAAGGTCCGCTGCAATCCGAGCAAAGCTCGTCAGACGCAGCGGTCCTTTTCTTGCCGTGCTCGCCGCCATTATGTGCATGGTTGGCTAACAGGCGGACGCTTACGCCTGCCGACTTCGGGGTGCCCAATCCCCTGTCGGTTAAACCCCCGTTGTCTTTGTGCTGACAGGGAGCCCACTCCCCATCGGCATAACCCCAATTGTTGAATGCCGAGGGGTGCCCAATCCTGGCTCATACCCCACCCGCTCTTTTCTGCCCCGACCAGGGTGCCCATCACCCGTCTGGCATTACTCCCCCGTGTTGTGTGCCGAGGGTGCCCATTCCCATCGGCTGGACACCCCTCCCCAAAACAGTTAGGCGGCACGCTGGAGCCCACCCAGCACGCAAATGCTCTACAAAGGAAAACTGTCCTCATTGTTTTTTTTTTTAAATTCTGTAAAATGAAAACGGTCCTCGTGAGTCTCGATGCCCTTCTTTCCCCCACCTGCACCCACTCATTGTGCACCCTGCCTCCATACCCCATACTTACTCCGAGTCCGGCAGACAATCTTCTGTGGACCGGGAACATGTCTGCACTCTTCAAAGCAGACTGCGAACTGAGGAAATGCCGGTAAGCTGTATAATGGAATGAATAGGGTTTTTTCAACTTTAATGCATATCTCTGGCATGTTTAGGAATTTTGGCTCCAAATTTTCAACATGGGGTTTTTGGGACCCCTTCTCATGAATTCTTGCACTGTCATGGCGTTATTCGGTCCTGAAAGGTGATTTTCGCAGCCACTGTGCTGAATCACCTTTTGGGACAGAGTAACTAAATGACAGTGCCACTGTTCATGAGAGGGGCTGTCAAAAAGCCTATGTTGCAAGTTTGGTGGGAAAATCCCAAAAAATGACTGTTTCATGAGCATGCATAGCAACTGCGCAACGCGCGCTCGTAAGTTAGCGTATTCGCACTATTTTCATGCCAGATTCTCAACATTGCCATTTTACCACACCTTCTTGTGAACCATACAGCTGACATTTTTCACATCCTGCCTGAAATGTGTTTTTGCACTCCCGGCGCAGAATAGCATGTTCGCTGTGCAAAATCAGTGTTCGGGACACATTACGAAAATGACAGTGACAGAGTTCATGAGCAGAGGTCCTAAAATGCCTATGTTGAAAATTTGGGAACGAAAGTCAATAAAATGAGTGTTTTATGAGCGTGCATTGCACAGTTTGCATGCACGCTCATGACTTTCTGAATTTGTAATACTTTCACTCCAGCTGTTCATCATTGGCATTTTTCCATACCTCCTTATGAACACTCCAGCTGCCTGAAATGTGTGTTCACACGTCCAGCACAGAATTGCATGGCCACTGTGCGAAATCAGTGTTTGGGACAGTTTGAGGAAATGGCGGTGACACTATTCATGAGCAGAGGTCCTAAAATGCCTGTGTTGAACATTTGGTGCCGAAACTCCATACAGTGACTGTGTTGCAAGCGTGCATTGCGCCGTTTCCATGCACCCTTGTAACTTCGTCAATCTGCAGTATTTTCATGCCACATTTTCACCACTGGCATTTGTGCACATCTTCTTATCAACAGTCCAGCTGCCATTTTTCACATGCCCAGCGATGTTTCCATGGCTGTGGCTTTCAATAATGGCGTGCTCGCTGGCAAAATTACCTTTTGAGGCGCATTCACAAAATCACAGCACTATGCGTCTCTAGCTACGCCACTCCCACTGCCAATGCCAGCGCGACAACATTCGGCATTGACAAATGCTTGTTATAATTGTCGAGATCCTAGGAAGTAAATACTTGAACACTTTTTGATGCCTGTTTCTGAAATAATTACTGATCTCTGTACAGTCAGATTAAACCCAAAGCTGTGTAGTTTTGTTTAAAAGTAAAGTTCATGGTCTATAATGTTGACTTGAACAAACTGATATAAATTGCTCCAGTCACCATAGTTTATCTGCTGCCATCTGTATGTGATTCATGACTTTAACCAGAGCTGTTTTCAGTGCTATGTGTCAGTCTAAATCCAGATTGAGCTTTGTTAAATCGTTATTGGTAACAAATTAAAATTAAATAAATAAATCCAGTTGAACCAAAACTCTCCAAGGCTTATGACACTACAAACAGATCTGCTGGAGGCTGGGCTGTAGTTAATAGCTAAGTAACGCAAGGCATAGATTAATGTCGGAAGGTAGATTGGCAGCATCCCTAAACAAAACAGAAATGTATGAGCAACTAGTTGGTTTTGAGGAACAATTTATAAAAAGGTTATTTTTAACTTAAACTATACTATTACTAATTATTTATTTTATGTGTTGATAACATAGACTCTTAACACAGAGTTCTGAGTCTCCGTCTTTTTTATTTATGTCATAGGTTCAGTTATGGGAGATTGGGGGGGGGGGTAGTACAGTACAGCAGTTGAGCACAAATAGTCACCAGTCAAAAAGCTGCTATCATCCACAAGGTTGAGATCGTGAAAGATGATGAAAGAGGCAGAAGACAAAATTCCTTGTAATACATGAAGTTATAGATGGATGAGTAATTAAAATGCATCATTAAAAGAATAAAAATTCTGAAGGTACCCGTTGGGTGCAATTATTTAAAAAAAATAAAAAAATTATATCTATATATCTGGGTATTTTATAGTTTCCCCATCTCCCCCAAAAAAAAGTCTGTAGAGTCTGGTCATGTCCTGGCACAAGAACTTTGCTACATGGGACTGGACAGTGGTCTCCTCAGTATGACTCTCTCAATCTCCCTTGTATCTCAACTACAGGGGATGTTGTAGAGTGATGTGGCTTAGTCCTCCCTCATCTCAGAAACTTGGCTAAAGAGTACTGTCCCTGACCACTCCGTCTCCATTCCAGGCTACTCACTGCTAAGGCAAGACCGTGCTGGCAGGGGTGGTGATGTGGCCATTTATGTCCTAGCCTCCATACAGTATTCCATCATCTATTCATCCTCCAGTCCTGAGACCCACGATGCCCTAGCTATCCATGTGACCCTCCCCTTCACTCTCCCAATCTTCATAGCCAGCATATACTGACACACAGATGTCCACCCTTAGGTCGCGCTAGACCTCCTAACCTCCATCATTTCCCTTGCTTGCTCTGTGGAATTATTCATCCTAGGCGACTTCAGTATAAATTGGTTGTCACCTGAAACTACCAAAACTAAAAATGAAATTGGAGCCTTAAATCTCTCCCAACTGATCTCCGAACCCACCCGCCCAAACCACATGACACAAACAACACTCTCTACTTGACTGGGCCCTTACCTCCCATCCCCACCACGTCATCACCTCTGGCATCCTCCCCAAAGCTCTCACTGACCATAACCCAATATTTATAGTTAGGAAAGTCCACAGAACTAAATCACCACACACAACCGTACAACTACGCTCTTTCAAGTCTCTTGACCTTGAATCTCTCATGAGTAACCTTGCCACTTCTGACTGGTACCCCCTAACCTCCTTCCCCTCAGTTGATAAGGCCCTTGCCTACTTCAAAGAAGTCTTTCTTGTAAATTGGAATGCCTTTGCCCCACTAAAACAAACCACAGTCAGAGGTAACCACTTACTTGGATAACCCCTGAACTTCTGGCCTGCCTCAGGGCTAGAGATCGAGCCTGGAAGCGTCATAAAACTACCCAGCATCCTAGTGACCTCGTGAACTACCACTTGCTCAAATGCACCAGGGCTACAAGGTTAGCCAAGTCTGAATATTTCAAATCTGTCTTAATCACCAACATAAATTCTGGAAGGTGGTCCACACCCTATTTACTCTCTCATCTCTCCCACTGCCCCCGGTACTAAAAGTAAAGTAAATAGCTCACTAGTGTCCAACCCACCAGCTTTAGCTGCGGAATTTAACTCTTCCTATACCTCCTGTGCCACTGAGCTTCTGAAATCCTCCCCTCCTACCCTTCCCCCCCCCCACCCTCTACCGGTGTGCCCCCTCCTCCACCTTCCCTTCTCTTTCACTACTGTAACCCCCAAACGATGCCCAAAGTGTCCTCCTTACCATCAACCCCTCTAAAGGTGCCTCCCTGATGGCCTTGACCCAAAACTTCTCTCCTCTTCAGCCATTGCCTAGCCCCTCTCAATAATCTTAAATCTCTCATTCTCTACTGCCTCTGTCCCCTCTTCATGGAAACATGCTGTGGTCCTCCCTCTAGCCAAAGGGGGTGACCCTTCATCCCCTGGCAGCTATCACTCCATTTCTCTCCTTCCTACCCTTGCCAAGCTTCAAGAACACATTGTCATCTCCCAACTCTCCTCTTTTCTATCTGACGCCTTCTTTTTCACCCCTTTCTAGTCTGGTTTCAGGAACAACTACTCAACCACCACCATCTCTCTTACGGTTCACAGACCCCATCCTAACTGGGACGGAAAATGACCAAATCACCTCTGCCATTTTTGTCGACCTGGCCAAGGCCTTCGACACTGTGTCTCACTCCCTTCTCCTCAACTCACTCCGAACAACTGGCCTATCTCCCTCTGCCGCAAACTGGTTCATGGCCTGCCTTATTGGCAGACCCAATCAGTTAAGATCTTGGATGCCACTTCCCTTCCCCTCCCGATTAGCACTGGAGTCCCCCGGGGCTCAGTATTGGGGCCCTTCCTATTCTCCATCTTCTTAAGTAACCTTCCCTTTGTTTGCTCCCATCCTCCACTATACATATGTATGCTGATATAGTCCTGTATGCATCTGGCTCCTGTTCTGATGAGGTTACAACCAGCTTACGCAAGACTTCGACAAGGTTCAGCTCTGGTTGGCTAACCATCAGCTTTTCTTTAGTGCCAAAGAGACTGTCTCCATGACCTTTGGCACAAGGCAGAGACTCTCTAGGCTTCTGTCCCTACCCACTTTTCCCACCCTTGATGGGACTTTACTTGAGGACACATCCTCCTTCAGGTACTTGGGTGTTTGATTGGACCAACATTTAAACTTCTCTGGACATATTGACGCCATCCAGAAAAAAACTGCGCCCCAAGCTCAGGAACCATAGTTGCATCCCTCCTACAGCTAGGCATGAACTTGTTCAGAAGATGATACTGCCCATTTTTGACTGCTGTGACGTAGTCTGTGGTGCTGTCACAAAGTCCTCCCTGGCCAGAATGGACACCCTCTTCAATTCCTTCTGCCGCTTTGCCCTGGATGCCCCACCCCCCTCACACCCATCACTGCAATCTTTATCATGCTCTATCCTTCCCCTCTCTTACAAATAGGCGACTCTCCCACTGAGCTAAATTCACCTCCAATCACTGGTTGGGTGAGCTCCCTACCTACCTCATCTCCTCCTTTATAACACCCCCCCCCCACCCTACCATTCCCTTAGATCAGCAGACTCCCATACCCTGGTTGTCCCCTGCAGATCCACCCAAATCGGCCAATTCTGTTACTCTCACCTCCTCCCAAAAATTTGGAATTCCCTCCCACCTCAGATCTGGCACTCATCTTCCACCTACGCCATCAGCTCTGCCCTCCGTAATTATGTTGCACCTAACTGCTCCTGCCATGTCCTTCCCTAAATTCCCTCCTCTAAGCCCTGGACAAAACCGTACCTCTCTACCCTCACCTTCATTTTACCCTGTGCACACCCACAACCCACATTTCTAGCCCTCCTTCCCCCAAATTGATCCCCCTTACTGGCCTCCCCCTGATCTCACACAATGTAAAGGACCCAGAATGCTCTCCATGTGTCCCTCTCCTACTCTCCCTCAAGGGGCTTGTATCTCTGATCTACTTCCTTCCCTCACCATCCTAAAGGGGTCTCTGGAACACTGCCTCATCCCCTTCTGTGTGGTCCCACCAGTCCTCTTGCAGGGTTCCTCGCATCCTGAAGGAGTCTCCAGGGGCTCAACTCTCTCTCCCCTTTCCCCCTTTTCTTTCACATATGCACATGTTTACTTATTAACCCGGCACTTATCATTGTCCACTCTTTCTACATGTTATGCACAACACTGTTGTAACACTGTTTGCAACACCTGCCTTACAACTGTATGTTAATGTTGATCTTGTAACTTGAATGTTTAATGTCTCATTCCTATTGTACCCCTTCTCTCCCCCCCCCCCCCAAGGTTGCACCGGGAGACGAGCAACTTGTTGCTCAGTGTAGCTTCCTGATGAAACATTTCAATAAATAAATGACCCTCTTACTTGTTAAAGGTGTCGGCATGATGTCTGTGTGTGCATGTGCGTATTGTCAGAAACCTGTGACACCAATTAACACTCTAACCTCATGCCTATCTGTAAAGCTAGTAGTTGTTGGGAAGTATATTTTAGGATCTTACTTCGAGAGGGTTTCTGCAGTAGGTCATTACATATATGACTGCGCCCTCTGGCATCAGAACCGCACGGCAAACTTTTCCAGCAGTGTCTGGTGGGGGACCAGCCACCCAACGTCACGTGAATGACGTCCGCGTGACCCTTTCTAACAACATGAAGTCTTGCTGTATTCTCAAGGCTCTCGGGGATGTGGGCGCCCGTGTCCTTTATGCACATTTTGAGTGTCGGGACACTGACTTTTTCCGCGAGAGTCTCCGAGACTCTCAGCAGCCAAGCCACGGGAGTCACTTTAGGACATTTTTTTGTTACAGAGGGGGAGTTATAACAAATTAGGGCCACTGCTCAACTAAAAAAACTCTTGTTAGTTGAGCAGTGGACCTCAGTATTTGGATACCACCTCTGAGACATAAAATAATGTAGATTAAAATGCCCCAACAGAAACTAATTGAGCTTTCTGCAGAATACTACAGTAAAAGCTGTGCTGGTACAAGGGCGGCTCCCATGTATTTGAATGGGGACCCCTAGAAATTTTCCGAGGACTCCCATTTTTCGGTTGTGGACCCCCACCACCACCACCTTTATTTTATTTTATTTATTTTTTTCATGGATAGTCCCGGACTCCCAATCAAAAAATCCTACTGAGAGCCCTAATTCTGACATTATGCAGTTGGCCCCAGCACTTGAACTGCTCCAGAGGGGAAAGAGTTAACTCTGTCAGCACATAGAACGTTGAGCTCGAGCTCTGTTCAAACCTGTCTGCTGCATTTTGAAGTGTAACTGCCAGATTGTTTACTCCACCTAACTGAACAGTCGCTCCAGAGATTTCTCCTTCGCTAACTGATTGGTCCGGTTAAAAACGTCTGATCTTACTTCGAGTGGGAGCTCTTGCAGTAGGCTATGACAATCAGGACTATGCCGCAGGCACTAGGACCCTCTGGAAACATTTTCAGCCAGCAGTATACAACAGGGACTGCCCCCGATGTCGGCCCTGGTACAAAAGGGGGCGGACCCAGCTCCACCTCAGTTCTTTTCCCGCCGTGTTCCACACGTGAAGAGAGATCTCGTTTCAGCTTGCCAGGAACAGCTAAACTACTTCCAAAAACCCGCTTTTGCTACAGTTTTTATACGTTTTTTTCAAGTTACCGTCAGGCCGTTTTCTGACGGTCTTTGCAGTTAATAGATGGATGTCTTCACCGTCATCTGCCTCGCCTGAACCCCATCAGAATAAGTGCGATTGTGGGAGGCAGATCCCTGCCAAGGACGGGCATAAAAGTTGCATTTTCTGCCTCGGGCCGGACCACGATACCACGGCCTGCTCTGCCTGCCAGGCGTTTACCAGCCGGACCCGGATCTGACATCTGAAGGCCCTGAAGGCTTTTCTTCTGGAGAAGAAGATGGATCTGCATTCCTCCAATGGGAAGCGCAAAGAAAAATCCAAGCGCCACGGGAAAGACTGTAGTCTGTCCCGGCACTGGTCCTGTTCTCATTCACGGCCCTCTCCCAGGAAGGCCCACTCTTCCCCGGGCTCAGGAGAGCGTCCCAGGTCGTCACAGGCCAAGGCTGGCCCTTTGGGGGAGAAGCTGGCCAAGCTGAAGGTAACCCCGCTAAGGGTTACCACCAAGCCCTTGGAGGTGAAAGCTGCGTCCCCACCTGCCAAGGCACCGGCGCCACCTGCTAAAGGAGTGCCCCTGGAGCCCAAGGACTTTCCGGTGCCCCCCTGCGGCACCCTGTCGGTACCACCACAGACACGGTTGAAGCGGCGAAGAGTGAGGATCGGCCGTGGAAGGCTGATGTCCATCTCCGAGTCCCTCCTCCCCCGGCCCCTAGGAGGGCTCTCCTTTGCGGGCCGACGTCCCAGATACTCCCTTTCCGGGCAGGGTGGCCGAGCTTTTTTTCGAAGGATGAGCTGCAGGAGTTGCTCTCCTTTTGGTGGGGGCATGTCCAGAAGCAGACCCCCTCCACCCCTCGTCGCCGTACCAGACCCAGCTGGCAAACCACAGCCGGGAGGTGAGCCTTCCCCGAGGAAGTCCCCGGAGCGACTGCTTACACCTCCTTCTAGGGCTCGTTCCCGCGCCCGTTCTGGAGACCACAGACAACACTCCAAGGACTCTGGAGACCATCCGCCAGTCCAGGTCTTGCACACGCAGCCCTTCTCTATCTTCTAGACGAGAGTGCTCCCGATGTCGGTCCTCTGACGGACGTCGGTCTTTGCTCCGCCGGTCTCGGGACCGGAGTCTGTCTTCGGACCGATGTCGGTCCTCAAGTTACCGACAACAGAGGGAATCTAGTCATAAGGAGAGATTAAACTATTCCAGATCATATAGTCTATCTCCCTTGTCTTCGTCATCTTCCTCTTTAAGCTTAGAGCGGTCCCCGGGAGAGAAGGACCAGCCACGCTCTTCTCCCGATGATCCAACCTTCATGGATGTCATGAGGCATATCCAGGCCTCCAGTGAGTGGGAAATGGAGGACCTGGATCCGGAACGCCGGAGATTGGCGAAATCCCTGAGGCAGAAGGAGCCGAAACCACTGGTGGTTCCTCCTTTAGTGGACACCTTTCAGAACCTCACTCGGACTACCTGGAAACGTCCAGCTTCCATCCCAGTTGTTCCCAAGAAGTCAGATAGGCTGCATAAGGCCCCGAGGGCCGAAGCTTTTCTAGCAGAGAACCCTCAGGCGGACTCTTCGGTGATCACGGCTGCCCATGACAAATCCAGGCAGCCGAAGCACCTTAGATCGCAGTCTTCCAATCTAGAGTCTCTGTATTTGGACCAGGTGGTCAAGAAAGTTTATTCTGCCTCCACCTGTTCCATCCGGTCCCTTAACTTCCTGACGCATATGGTCCAGTACCAAAATGCTCTTTGGGAGAGGGGACAAGAGCTATTGAAGGCCATGCCAGATTCCAATCAGAAGATGGAACTTCTGGATATTATGAAATCGGGCTCCAACGTAGGCTCCCATGTCCTGAGAGCCTCGTACGACACTGCAGATATGGCAGCCACTTCCGGGTGTGCCTCTGGCGCCACGCCTGGTTGAGAGTTTCGGGCTTCCACCAGGATCTGCAGTCCGGTATCAAGGATTTACCGTTCTAAGGTACCGTTTTATTTGGGTAGGAGACGGAAGCTTTGATTTCTTGTCTTCAAGAGTCGGGCAAGTCTATCTGGTCGGTCCGTCAAATGTACTGTGGCGACCAGCGACTGCAACGAAAATGGCCATTTCATAAGCCCTCAGGTGGCCAAGGTCACGGCCGTGGTAATCAGCAGGGTCAGAGAAGTGGCTTTCATAGGAGAAGTCCTCCCAGGCCTCTCTGCCTTCGCCTGGCTCAGCCCAATGACTCCCTTCCGCCCCGAGGAAGACTCGGGGGAGATGGTCAGGGGCCTCTTCTCCCTTCATCTCGAAGGGTGGAAGTCAATCACTGTGGACCAGTGGGTCCTGGATATCATCAGGAGAGGACACACGCTGGAGTTCACGGAGTTTCCTGCAAATACTCCGCCAAAGTACTCCTGTTATCCTCCTTCTCATGTCCCACTAATAGAAGGAGAGATTCAGACCCTCTTGCAGAAAAGGGCAATAGAGGTAGTCCTCTTGCATCAGCAGGGAAAGGGGATCTTCGTCCCATTCTGGAGCTCAGCTCTCTGTCTCTTTATAGAGTACAAAAGGTTCAGGATGGTGACCCTCCCAGGTCTACTTCCTCTGCTGCACTAAAGAGACTGGCTCTGCTCCCTAGACATGCAAGATGCATATATGCATATCGGGGGGTCTTCCCTCCCCACAGGAAGTTTCTGAGGTTCCACTTCCAAGGGGAGCACTACCAATTCCGAGTTCTTCCATCAGCCTTTCTTCCACTCCGCGAGTCTTTACAAAATGCTTGGCAGTGGTGGCTGCGGCTCTAAGACGCATGGGACACTACATTTTCCCATACCTAGATGATTGGCTACTTACAGCCCTGTCAAGGTCATGCCTACGTCATGCCCTCGGAGACACCTATACTCTATTCCGAGAGCTAGGGATCACCCTGAACCTCTGTAAATCGTCCCCAGAGCCCAGTCAAAAGCTCGTCTTCATTGGAGCAATCCTGGATTCTATCCAAGACATGGCTTTCCTTCCCCCAGACAGGGGCGATTGCCTGCGAGAGATTGCTGAAGGGATCTCAATAACTCCTCAATTTCCAGCATGGAACTTCCTCAGGCTGCTGGGGCACATGGCGGCGGCCATTCCAGTCACTCCCCTGGCCTGCCTCCACATGCGGGTCCCACAGTGGATGCTCAGGCTACATTGGGACCAAGGCTACAACGATCTAGACTTCATGGTCAGGATCACCGAACCAGTCAGGAGAACTTTACTTTGGTGGATGGACCCCCAGAACTTGGAGAAAGGGGTCAGTTTTCATCCGGGAGCCACCAGGTCAGACTCTTACGACAGATGCGTCGGACCTGGGATGGGTAGCGCCCCTGGGTGCTCATCAAACGCAAGGGTTTTGGACACCCGATGAGTGATCCCTTCACATCAATGTACTGGAGATGCAAGCGGTTGTCTATGCCTTACAGGTCTTTCAAGAGGACCTGGTGCCAGGCTCTCTTCTGGTTCAAACAGACAATATGGCAGTCTTCTACATCAACAAGCAAGGGGGTACTCATTCATATCCCCTTTGCAGGGAGACTATGAGAATCTGGCACTGGGCACTGGAGCGGTACATCTGAACGATCTGGCCGACAGCTTAAGCAGGTCTCAATCCAGAGCACTAGTGGGAGCTGCTACAGTCCGTTGCAGATCAGCTCTTCGACAAGTGGGGTCATCCAGAGCTGGACCTCTTTGCATCACCACGCAATGCCAAACTGCCAATGTTCTGCTCGAGAGAGCAGACGCCTGGAGTTTTCTGGCCAGACGCATTATCCCTTTGCTGGGCAGGGAGGTTTCTCTATGCCTTCCCGCACTTCCCTCTCATTCAGAGAGTCCTACTAAAGTTACAGGCAGAAGGGGCCCGAATGATTCTCATAGCCCCCAGATGGCCTCGGCAGATTTGGTTCCCACTCCTGCAGCAGTTATCCACGGAACCTCCAACTCCGCTGCCCATATGCTCGCAGTTGCTGTCCCAGGAACAGGGGTCACTGGTCCATCCAGACCTTCGTTCCTTACACCTACATGCTTGGCTCCTTCAGACGTAACTCAACATGGATACGAGGTTTCCTCAGAAGTGGCGGCAGTTCTAGTTTCGGCAAGGAAGCCCTCCACCCGCTCCGCCTATGCTATGAAATGGAAGCGTTTTTGTTCATGGGCCTCGTCACAGCATTCGGACCCTGTCACTTGTCCAGTGAACTCAGCGTTACAGTACCTCCTCTCCTTGTACCAACATGGCCTGAGTTACTCCTCTATCAAGGTGCATATGTGGGCTGTCTCCACCTATCATACTCTCATTGGAGATAAGGCGTTGGCACAATTGGATGTCCCTGCACCTTTTTTGAGAGGAATTTTGCAATGAGACCCCCCATTCAGGACCCTATCCCACCCTGGGAACTCCTTTTTGTGTTGGAGAAGCTCACCCTCCCTCCCTTTGAGCCGGCAGCGGATTGTGAGCTGCGTTATCTTTCTTGGAAGGTTTGTATTTTGGCTGCTATTACCTCAGCTCGAAGAGTTTGAGCTTCAGGCTCTGATGTGTAAAGAGCCATATTTGATTTTTCACAGGGAAAGGGGTTCCCTTGGAGCAAATCTTAAGTTTCTTCCGAAAGTGGTCTCTGAGTTGACCCTCAACCAGTCGGTTGACCTTCCAGTCTATTTTCCTTCCCCATCTACTAGAGGGGAGGCTCTCCTTCACACACTGGATGTCCACAGGACTTTGAGGTATTGCCTCAAATGGACGTCTACGCACCGTCAATTGGAGCAACTCTTTGTGACCTTTGCACCTCAATGCCTGGGCAAACCAGTGACCAAGCAGATGATATCGAAGTGGATAGTCCACTGCATTTCCTTCTGCTATGAAAAACGCAGTAAACCCCTACCGGGCCCGGTCAGGAGTCACTCCGCCAGGGGAGTGTCTGCTGCTTTTGCCGCCCTGAGAAATGTCTCCATCAAGGACATATGTACAGTTGCTACCTGGAACTCTGTGCATACCTTTGTCAAGCATTACAGCTTGGATATCGTCTCCAGACGCCGAGCCGGTTTCGGTCTGGCTGTTTTGCAGGGACTTTTGTCCTAGGCCTCTGGAGTCAGCATATTCCACCTCACGGGGTAGTCTACCTCTTTGGCGAGGGACTGCTTGGTATTCAGTCCTGATTGTTATAGCTTGCTGCAAGAGTTCCCACTCAAAGTAAGATAGTACAGTTACGTAAGAACTTACCGTAACAGTATATCTTAGAGAGGAGCTCTTGCCGCAGGCGTTACTGTCCCACCCGCCTTCCCCCTCGAGGTGTGCAGATCCATCTTCATTTACATCTCCTTTATGTGCTTCGTCTCCTTTTCTTGTCAGGGCTTGTTTGCGGGCCTTGGTGGGAGAACTGAGGTGGAGCTGGGTCTGCCCCCTTTTGTACCAGGGCCGACGTCTGGGCAGGGCCGCCATCGGGGGTGGTCCCTGCTGTATACTGCTGGCTGAAAATGTTTCCGGAGGGTCCTAGTGCCTGCGGCATAGTCCTGATTGTTCTTGCCTGCTGCAAGAGCTCCTCTCGAAGATCTACTGTTAGGTAAGTTCTTACGTAACTGTACTTTTATACCGCTATTTATTTCTTTATTTCAGTACAGATCCCTGTCTGTGGTACAGTAAGTACATAGGTAGTGGACTAGTGCTGAATTTTTTTGTGGAAATTGTAAAAGCTGTATTTCAACTGGTTTGGCTGAACCGGTTGTCTTTATCTTGTCTGTGTCTTTTTCTTTTAGCTGAATTTAGTGTGAGGTACTGGTCCTTATCTGTTCTAAAAAACCAAAAGAAAAAAACGTGTTATCGTTTTTTTTTTTCCAACACCTGTAACACGGTTAGGAACGGATAAGGGGTTCTTACCTGGCTGTTGCCATAAAAAGGGTAAGTTATAGGATGGCTTCGTCTGAGAAACCCAAGAGAAAAACCATTCCCACTGGGTATTAAACACTGCAGTGAGTGTGGTGAGGCCTTTGCTAAGGCCGAAAAGCAAAGGAGGCAGAGAAGTCCGCTGACCCAGATGGCCGGCCCGGTTCGATTACCGACTGAACCTGAGGAAGTGCCCACTGACCTGGGCGAGACTCCCTCAGGCAAATGGAGAGCTGATCCTGAGGGGTCTGTTCTGGCAGAAAGAAAAAGGAAAAAAATTGGCTGGTCCGGATCCAGAACAGTATCGTCCAACCGCCAAAGAAATTGCCAGGGCGATTTAGCATAGTTGAATCGCTCCGTTCAGTTCCGACTGATCCGATGCCTCCCGGTAGGCGTTTGGTTCAGTCGGTTACTCAGGTTCAGGATTATTCCCCTGAAGACTACTATGAACCGGTCTTGGTGGGGGATGAAGATGAAGATGGTGGTGGTGTGGAAGGTCTGGATGAGTCCATAGAACCGGACATCTCCCCAGACAGGCCGTTTGGTATTCCCCTCCTAGGCTTTCTGAGTCACCTTCCCACTTTATGTTCTACAAAAAAAGTGGCAGAAACCCTCCAGCTCCCTCTGGACGAAGCTGTCGAGGAGCAAGAGGAGCCTGACTGTGGAGATGATGGACAACCCAGAGTCCAAGAGATTGTCTATTCCCCTGCACAAATCCTTTTGGAAACAGACACAGAAGTTACTTAAGACTCCAAATTCTTTATTTCCTGTGGACAGGCAAATGGACAAGAGGTATATGTTGTCAGGCCCAGACACAGAGTTCTTGTACCAGCAGTGCAGCCATGTTGGGGTTGTGCAGGCTGTAGCCTGTGATAAGGCTAACATACACTTGGCTTCACACCCCCCAGATAAAGACTCCAGGAAGCTGGATGCCATGACAAAGAAACAGTACATGGCATCTTCCTTGGTACTCGGGCAGGCTACCTATATGGTCTACACAGCCAGACACCAGAAGTCCAGATGGGATACTGTTCTGGAACTGGCTAAACAGTCTCCCCCCACAGCTTGCCAAGGAGCTGGAGGAGGTGGCTGCTGATGGGATTAAGGCATCAAAATTCCAGTTTCATGCTGCTGTGGACTCCAATGATGTGTCATCAAGAGTCATTGATACATCTGTGGCTCTTCGGAGACTGGCTTAGCTCAGATGTACTAGCCTATCACAGGACACCCAGGCTAAGGCCATGGATTTCCCTGTTGTTGAGAATTCTCTGTTTGGGGAGCAGACAGAGAATTATATGAAAAAGATGGATGAGTACAGGATCACCTAAAGGATTGCACAGGCCAGGGAAAGGCAGGCAACTCCTCAGAAGCAGAGGGGCAGGGGCAGGCCTTTTCACAGGCCTTTCTACCAGGCACTGACCTCCTCTCCTCTTTCCCAGGCAGGGTTCTTTAGAGGGAGAGGCAAAAGGGGATGAGCAGGGCTGCATCCTCTTCTCAGCCTAAGGCTCCTGGCAAGCAGACATTCTGATGTGTCAGCCTGGGTCGACTTCCCAATTCCTGTAGGAGGCAGGCTGGCTTATTGCTTCCAGGACTGGAAGTCTGTTATGTCAAACAAATGGGTCCTGGAGGTAGTAAGCCAGGGACTGGCACTCTGCTTCAGAAAATTTCCAAAGCTGAGGGTCAGGTCCTTTCCACCTGCAAACATCTCCGAAACCATTGCCCTAGAGGCAGAGGCTTCATCTCTGCTGGCTCTCAGAGCCATAGAGAGGGTTCCTATACTTCACAGGGGCAAAGGTTTATGTATTTCAGGTACTTCCTTACCCCAACCAAAAAAAAAAAAAAAAATAGGAGTGACGGCACATCCTAGACTTAAGATACTTAAACAAGCACCTACTAAAGCCAAAATTCAAGATGGTGACTCTGGGAATAATTCTTCCCTCTCTAAGGCCAGGGGACTGGCTAGGCTCCCTGGATCTAAAGGATGCCTACTTTCACATTCCCATCAGGTGCTCCCACAGAAAGTACCTCAGGTTCGAACTGCCTTCAGGCCATTACCAGTTCAAAGCAGTGCCCTTCGGCCTAACATCAGCTCCAAGGGTGTTTACAAAATGCCTAGCAGTAGTAGTGGCCTTTCTAAGGATTCAAAACATCTCCATATTCCCATACCTGGATGACTGGCTCATTGTGGGTCAGTCTCTAGACCAAGTTAAGTCAGATTTACAAGTGACCCAACAAGTGCTCACTTCTCTAGGATTCCTCCTTAATCTTCCCCAAAACTGTTCTCGAGCCAGTGCAACTCTTAACCTTCATAGGGGTAGAATTGGATACTGTCAAAGCAAGAGCCTTTCTCCCCCTGGCAAGGGTAAAGGCCATTATAGAGCTGGCTTCCTCTTTCCACCTTCTGGTGTCTTGACCAGCAAGGCATTTCCTTCAACTCCTGGGCCACATGGCAGCTTCCACTGCAGTGGTCCAAGGGGTCAGGTTTCAGATGAAGGATATCCAGTTCCATGTGAGGCCTTTTTGGTGTCAGAAAAAATATTCTCTAACCAAGCTTATTCCAGTGACTCAGACCTTGATCCAGGCTCTCCAATGGTGGTTGGATCAGGACAACCTCGAGCAAGGAGTCCCATTCATCACTCAGTCTCATTCTGTGGTTCTAACCATGGATGCTTCTTTCCTGGAGTGGGGAGCTCACCTGGGAGCTCTCACTGCTCGGGTAGTGTGGTCCCCTCAGGAGTCTCTTATCCACATCAGTCTTCTGGTGCTTAGGGCAGTGTACCTGGCTCTGCAAGCCTTCTCGGAATCCGTACAGAACAAGGTGGTTCAGGTCAGGACAGACAACACCACCACCATGTGGTACATCAACAAGCAGGGAGACACTTGGTCTATGGCCTTGTGCACGGAAGCCATGAAATTATGATCCCGTCTTATTCTTTACAGACCTTTCTGGTAGCAGTCCACCTTCCAGGGAAGGACAATGTGCTAGCAGATGCATTGAGCAGGATTTCCCAGGGCCATCACGAATGGTCGCTGGACCCCCCTAGTGTTAAAAGTGATATTTTCAAGATGGGGCACTCCAGAGAATGATCTCTTTGCAGCCCTAGACAATCACCAACTTCCACTCTTCTGTTGCAGACCCCCAGTCTTGGGTTGAGTCCCTCTGGATGCTCTAATTCTGGATTGGGAAGGGAAATTTCTGTATGCCTTCCCTCCACTGTTCAAATTCCTGGTCAAGACGAGGTTACAATCTTGCAAAGTGATCCTGATTGCTCCAGACTGGGCCAGACAGCCTTGGTATCCCCTGTTGCTGTCCCTAGCAGTCCATCTTCCCCTATTTCTTCCCAGGAATCACAACCTGTTAACCTCCTCTCGGGGAAGGCTCTGGTACCCCAACCTTCGGTCTCTCAATCTCAAGGCATGGCTCTTCAAGAACTAGAAAATCCAAATTTGCATCTGTCTCAAGGGGTTCTGGACATTCTCAAAGCCTCTTGAAAACCTACCACCAGAAAAACTTTTATAACTCCAGATGGAAAAGATTCAACATTTGATGTTCCAAGAAGCGTATATCCCCAGATACTGCTGATTTGTCTACAGTTCTGGATTACATGGTTCATCTTAATGGCCTAGGCCTCAGACCAGCTACCCTCAAAGTACACTTGTCAGCTGTTTCTGCTTTTCTGTCAGTGGGAAAGCCCTCCCCACTGGCATCTCACCCTGTTTTCTGTAAATTCTTCAAAGGATTGCTTCATACCAGTCCCCCCTTTAGGGATCCCACTCCTGCTTGGGATCTTAATGTTTGCATTGTTCAGCTTATGCAACCCCCTTTTGAGCCTTTGTCCTAAGCAGAGCTTAAGTACTTGACTTGGGAAATTGTGTTCCTGGTAGCTATTACCTCTGCCAGGCGTATCAATGTATTGCAAGCTCTGTCAGTGGAGCCTGATTTTATCTCATTCCATAGAGATACGGTGGTCCTTGGAACCAACAGGCGGTTCTTACCCAAAGTGGTTTCAGATTTTCATCTGAACTAATCCATGTCTCTTCCTGTTTTTTCTTAACTGATCATTCTTCTTCAGGAGAGAGAAGATTACATAGTTTGGATGTTAAAAGGGCTCTTAGCTACTACATTGAGCGTACTAAGGCTCTTAGGTTTGACTCCCTCCAGTTGTTCCTCAGGAGGGCAAACCTGCTACTAAGAGAACTGTTGCCAGGTGGATTGTCTCTT
>CM028132.1:957085000-957222500 GCA_016271365.2 Neoceratodus forsteri
GGTCATCGGGTGTACCAACTCTTGTTCCCATTTGGATTGGACCAGGTTCATTGCTTGGGAGTTTAATAGTATTAGTGATCTATATATTATGGATATCGCTTTCTCACCATGATGTGATGTCCATATTTGTCTATAGGGTGTATTATCTTCTTCTAAGTTAAGGCCTCTGGTATTGATCTTACTTTGTGTTAAAATATAGGTTTTTATTTGATAATAGTGTAACCTATCCCCTTCAGACCATGCAAAGACCCTCTGGATTTCATCAAAGTTCATAATCACCCTAGATTTCAGGACCTGCCAGGGTGCTTCTAGACCATTTTTAATCTGTTTCTTATACCATTCATTGTCATTCAACAAAGTCTGGGTGAACCATTCATATTTCCAGAAGTGCTGTGTGCAAAGTTTACTCTTTGTTCCCAGTTGCCACCCTTTCAGGATGGCTACAGTCACTCTGGGGACCATTTGGATAGCTTTTTTCAGAAGGGACTTGGTAAATAGGCAAGCCGGGAGTGGTTGTGGGATAGGCCTAGCAAGATCAATTAGTTTCCATTTTGCCTGGTATGACTTGGTTCCCCACAACAGTGCTAGCCGCATCTGCGCTGCTGTCCAGTAGTTCTGGAGTGAGGGCAGAGCTATTTCCCCCTAACTCTTTTGGTAAGATTAATTTACGAAAACCTACCCTTGGTTTTCCTTTATTCCATTGGTATGCATTTAATACCCTTTGCCAGGAGAGAAGCTCCTTAGGGGTCAGGGTACACGGGACACACTGGAATAGATATAAGAATCTAGGTAAGATGTTAATTTTAAGAGATGGAGTCCTGATGTAAAAGGAGGATGGGAGCAATGCCCATTTTCTTAAATCATTTTTAATGTCTTCGACTAGAGGGCCATAGTTTTTTACAAATAGGTTGTCAGGGTTTTTGGGAATTTGTATACCCAGATAAGTCATATTTTCAGCGTCCCATTTAAAGGGATAAGTGTTCCTAAGAAGGGAAGGGGGTTCTTATTCGAATGTTAAGGCTTCTGTTTTATTTATATTAAGTGTGAAACCCGAACGTTTAGCAAATTCATGGACCTTTCCAAATAGGGCCTCCGATTTTTTGGGATTTGTCAGATAGAGCAGGATGTCATCAGCGAATAATGCCAGTTTATGCTCCACTCCTGCCATATGTATTCCCTGAATATCGGGGGCTTGTTGTATGCTTTGGGCAAGGGGCTCAATGTAGCATGCAAATAGGAGGGGGGACAGAGGGCAACCCTGCCTAGTCCCTCTGTACGAGGGAAATTTTTCTGATATATGGCCGTTGGCTCTGATATAATCTATTGGATTTCTATAAAATTTAAAGATTATGTCCACAAACTGGGATGGAAAACCAAATTTTGATAGAGTAGTTCTTAAGAAGTTCCATGAGACCATATCGAAAGCCTTCTCAGCATCTAGTCCTAATAAAATCGCTGGTGTCTTGTTCTCTAAAATGTGTTCTATTACATAGATTGAGCGTCTAACGTTATCCTGGGCTTGGCGGCCTGGTATGAAGCCACATTGGTCCATATTTATTAACATTGGTGCTAACTGAACTAGGCACTTTGTGAGAATAGAGGACAGTATCTTGTAATCTGTATTTAAGATAGATACAGGGCGGTATGAGGAGCAATATGTATGATCCTTCCCAGATTTAGGTATGACTGAGACTATCGCCTTGTTCCAGGAAGGAGGGATTTCTTCCTCTCGTGAGGTTACTGCAGTGAATACTCGTCCTAGGAAAGGGAGCAATGTCCCAGTAAAAACTTTGTAGAATTCCCCCGGTAGCCCATCTGAACCTGGGCATTTTCCAGTTTTTAATTGGCCAATTGTGGAGGCTATTTCTGGTAGTGTGATTGGGGTTATTAATGATTCTCTTTGCTTCTGTGTTAATGTTGGAAGATCTAAGGTGGCCAGGCATTTATGAATTTCCTCTTCGCTGAGGGTATCGCCTTTCGCGTAAAGTGTGGAATAGAAGTGATGAAAGGCCTCTGAAATTGAATGAATGTTGTTTTTTAAGTCTTTTGTATCAGGGTGTCTTATTTTTAGAATAGAGGACCTAGTTGCCCGCTTACAGAGCTGAGCTGCTATCATTCTAGTAAATCTAGGACCTCCATCGTAATACTTGTGACGAAGGAAGATCAGCTTTTGCTCCACGGTATAATCTAAAATAGTGTTTAGCTGTTTCCTAAGTGATATGAGTTCTCTAGATCTATCTTTACATGCTGAATTTTTTTGCATCTCCTCTAATTTGCTTATCTTTGCTTCATGTGAGAGTCTGTAAGATTCCCTCTGACGTTTCTTATGCTTGGCTATTGCTATAAATTTACCTCTCACCATGGCTTTAATTGTATCCCAGATCATGGCCATTGGAACTTCTTGGGTATCGTTATCTATCAGAGCCTGAGTTATGGTGTCTTTTAATTGTTTCTTGTGTTTCCTTGTCCCTAATCAGTGCCAAATTGAGCCTCCAGAACGTCCTTTTGCCTGCTCCCTGTGCAAACAGTTTGCAGAAAACAGGCGCATGATCAGAGAGGGTGAAGTCTCCCTGCCATGTCTGCTGCACGTGCGTTAGATTTTCTCTTTGTGTTATCAGAAAGTCAAGGCAGGAGTAGGAGTCGTGAGCCTGCGAATAGAAAGTGTGTCTGGGTGTCGGGCCACGTAAAAATCTCCAAATGTCATCATATCCCAACTCTTGTAGTAGCCCCCTGACCTCCCTGGCCACTTTGTTTGAACGACCTTGGGAGAGGTTGTTCACCCTTCCCCCTGAAATATCCAGGTTGAAATCCCCTTCACATATTAATCTGTCCCCTGCCCACCCAGCCAAACGAGTGATAAGATTTCTGTACACCAAGGCTTCTGATGCTGGGGGTATGTAAATCGAGGCCAGAGTGGTCATCTGGCCCTCCAAGAGGCCCTTTAAGAACACATCTGCCCTCCCTGTCTATAATTTTATCCTTCATTTCAAATGGGTGCCTTGCCTCCAGCATTATGGCAGTTCCACGCCTCCTGCCTCCCCTATACGAGGCAGCCACCACCTGGGAGAAGCCCATTCTTTCGAATTTTGCATGCTCGCTCTGAGTGAGATGCATTTCCTGTAATAATAAAATGTTAACCCCCTGTCTTTTCACTAGTTGGAGAATTTTACTTCTCTTTACTGGGTTGGTAATACCATGCACATTATACGTGCATATTGTGTAGGACTGAGCCATCCTATGTCGGGTCACTGATTTCAAAATTGTTCCTGTCCCTCAGATGGAGGACTGTCACCCTTGGTGGTGGCCCCCTCGTTAATACAACTATGTCATCCTGCCAGTCTGATTTGATGATCATTGATTTACAGCGTGCTGCTATGCCTGAACCAATATAACTGACATAAACTTTTAACTTCTTTGTAAACAACATTGTAACCTCGAACATTTTACAACTTCCAAGGTTGGGGGCTTAGTTGCCTCACTAGCCCCTTTGTTCTCCTTTGTCAGAGAACGAGGAGGAATTGTTGCCCTTCCGTCTCTGGAAGACCCCCTCCGAAGCCTCGATGCCGCTGGGCTCCTTTGATTAAAGTTATCGGAGGGTTAGCGTTCATCTTCATCTGCCCCACGACCCAGCTAAGTAATAGGAAAGAAAAAAACTTTAACCTGGGCTAGGGCTGTAGTGGTTTTATAAATAGTAGGTGGCGATACTCTCTGTCTAGTTTAGCCAGTGGTTTTCTGGCTCTAGCTCATTGCAACTAGTGCCCTGAGCCACCTATTAGGTTGGCCTAACGGCCACTTTGTTTGTTACCATTATCCGTCCCCCCAACTGAGGCCTGCTGTCTTTTAGTCAAATCTGATCATATAAAACAACGGAACTATTCACATTTTTTACTAATTCTCCATAAAGGGAGCAGAGTAGTCATACAGCATAAAGCTTGAGAGTCCCTTTAAAATAACTTTCCATGCATTTTAAGGCTGAACTGTCCGCATTTGTTGATGCTACGTAAATCTGCCCCTCTGCAAGTTCAGGATCTCGTTGGGGAAAGAAGACACACCCCAGAGCTAATGGCTACAGAGAAACCCCACAAATGGGTCATGCCTTTATGAAATGATCTCGGGGGTAAAACATAGTAGTAGTTTTCTTCGTCCCTTCCTAGATTATTACTCCTCAATCTCACCATATCTCAGGTTGCAGTTCTCCCACTGATGATCTTCTGGATAGTGCGCATTATGTCAGAGCGTGGTCCCCCTCTAGGACCCGATGCCTTCCTGGAAACGGTACGTTGCTTATAGAGTCCCCGTCGACCTGTATCTTTATTCCTGATTCCGATCACTGGGATATTCTTCTCTTTCAGGTCCTCGATAGCCTCCTCCACTGTGGAATACGTTTTCACTCCTTCCTCCCAAAAGACCCTCAGTTTTGCCGGGTAAGGCGTGTGCAAGCGAATGGATTTCTCTCTTAAGGCTTTTATAATCTGTGTGTACCTAGCCCTTTGGATCTGGACTTCTTGGGGATAATCATGGTCTAGGTAAAGTCTATTTGTTAGATATTTAATTTCTTTTTTACTCCATGCACGTCTCAGCAATTCTTCTTTGGCTCTGAAAGAGCTCACCTTGAAGACTATCGATCGTGGGCATGCTGTAGGGTCGGTGGGTTTCCTCTGCAACGATCGATGCGCCCTTTCGATATGGAAGTTCAGGGTTACTGGGAGGTCGAGAATATCCCTCAGTAGGTTTTCTAAGAAGGGTGCCATAGGGAGGGTTTCCAAGTCCTTGGGTGAACCATACAGGCGTAAGTTATCTCACCGAGAGCGACCTTCCAAATCTAGACATTTCGCATGTAGGGTTTCTGTTTCTTGTGCTAGGTCTTGAACTATAGTAACTAGTTGCTTTACAGTGTCCTCCGCTTCCGACACTCTTTCCTCGACCTGTTCCATGCGCTTTTCAAAGGTTGTGAACTGAGCCTGTATGTACCGAAACTCCTGTTTGTTCTCTTTTCTTGACTCTGTAATTTCATGTAAGAGTCTTTCAAACCTCAATCTTGAGGTGCTCGTTTTCTCCATCCGTGTCATACTCTATAGGTTGCGGGCCTGACGGGGCGGACGACCTACTTGGTGGGCCCATTTTTAATCTGCTTGAATCCTTCTGACTTACTTTGAGTTCAGCTCGATTTTTTTTGCCTCTGTTGGTAGGTTGCGTTGTTCCCCCTGCATTTTTTGACATTCTTGAGTTTGGTAATCCAGGCTTTTGGGGGAAATTTAAATAGCTGGGTCGGGAGCTTTACAAATTAGGCTAGTTGCTGCTCTGTGACGTCACCGGAAGTCCTGCCTTTTCCAGACTGAGTGTCCAGAGGGTGAGGAGCCTCCTGACTCTGACACCGACACGTCTGAGTCTTCATCTTCTGAGCTATCCTCTCCTCCTAGGGGCAAAGAGTCTCCCAAGTCCCTTCCGGAGGACCCTTCCTTTACAGAACTCTTCTGCATTATCCAACAGGCGATCAGTTGGAATGCAGAGGATCTGGACCCTATGCAGAAGTGCTTGGCAGAGCATCTGGATTTGGATGCTACCACCCCCATTCCAGTTCCTCCCTGGTTTGCTCCACACGAGGACCTTATGTCCACTATTTGGAAATTGCCACACTCAATTCCTGCTGTCCCTAAAAAGGCAGACTGAATATATTGCTCCCCTAAAGGAGTTCCCTTTCTGGACTCGCACCCTAAGGCAGATTCTGTGGTTATTGCTGCCACTCATAATCGCTCGGCTAATCCCAAGCACATGAGTACCTCTCCCCTGGACAAAGAGTCCAGACAGATAGAGCAGTTTGGCAAAAAGGTCTACTCCTTGGCCACTTATGCCCTGCGTTGTTTGAATTATGTGACCCTCCCTTTTTTTTTTTTCCTCTCCTTTTCCTTACCCTGTTCCCCCCACCCACCCTTCCACATAGGTATTTCCCAATACGACCAGGGTTGTGACTTCTAATATTGTTCTACTTTATCCGATTGCTATTTACTGCATGTAACTTTATTCCGTAAATCACTGTTATATTGTGTTCTTTTATCTGTATTGCACCTGTATGTTACCACTATTGTACCTCACACTGTAACCATGTCTACCCTCCCTGCGACTAGGTTCCTTTGTAAATGAGTCCCTGACTCAAAGGTTGTAAATCTGACTTTAAAAAATAAATTAAATAAATAAACTTATGGTGTCTTTTCAAAAAGCCACATTGGCTAAATTGGAAGACACGATTTCTTCCCTGGAGGATTCTGACCTGAAGGTGGAAATTGCTAAGGATCTTCTGTCTTTCCAAAATTTCCTCTAGGCATGCTCTCAGGGCAGCCTACGATTCTGTAGATGCGGTGGCCCATTTTTCGCCTACGGTCATTAGCCTCAGGAGGCATGCTTGGCTGTGGATTTCCGGTCTTTCTACAGATGTCCAAGCAACCATACAGGATGCTCCTTTTAGGGGATCGGTCCTCTTCGGAGGGGACACCAAGGATCTGATCATGGGTCTCCAAGACAGTGGTCAGGCCCTTAGATCAATCCGCTCTATGTACAGAGCTGGTACCCCCCCAAGAAGCAGCCCTTCCGGCACGAGTTCACATGCCAAGGGAAGCGGGAAGCCCCCAAGAAACGGAACAAAAGGAGAGCCACCGGCTCTTTCTTTTCTTCTCCACCGGCCGCCAAAACCCAGAGACCGGCAGGAGGGCCTTTACCCCCCCCCACCCCTCTGTCTTCTGACTCGCCCAGTCTTCCTTCCCCTCCACTTCAAAACATGGAGCCAGTGGGGAAGATTCACCCTTCACATCCAGGAATGGGAGGACATCACATCGGACGCGTGGGTCCTACAGCTCATTTTGCAAGAACACATGCTAGAGTTCCTGGAGCTCCCTCCAGACCCTCCTCCTGGTCATTTGCACTATTCCCTGCACCATGCCCCATTGGTAAAGGAAGAGATCAGGACTCTGATGCGAAAGGCAGCAATCGCATCTATGCCAGTCACTCAGAGGGGAAAGGGATTCTACTCACACTTCTTCATGGTTCCAAAGAAGACTGGCGACCTCAGCAGTCTGAACCTCTTCATCGAGTACAAGAGGTTCTGCATGATGACTGTTCAGAGCCTTCTGCCCCTTCTGCAGCAGAACCACTGGCTCTTGCTCTGAACATGCAGGATGCTTACCGGCATATCCCGATCTTCCCTGGCTTCCGCCATTTCCTGAGGTTTTGTTTCCAGGGGGAGCACTTTCAGTTCACAGCTCTCCCCTTTGGCCTGTACTCGGTACCCAGGGTATTTACCAAGTGCCTAGCGGTGGCAGTGGTATAGCAATGTTTCCATACCTGGATGATTGGCTAATCTCAGCTCTGTCCAGGAACAGCCTTCTGAACTCGCTCTCTGTTATCCTGAACCCCCCCCCCCCCCGACTAGGGATCACAGTCAGTCTCCCCAAGTCATCCTTAACCCCTTCTCAGAACCTTCAATTTATAGGGGTGGTTTTGGATATGGTCCAGTGCAGAGCCTTTCTCCCTTCGGACAGAGCAGAGACTGTCTGAGAGCAGGTCATTCTGGTGATCTCGTCCAGATCTCTTATGGCCAGAGCGTTGTTACGCTTGCTGGGCCTGATGGCAGCCTCTGTCTCCACAGTTCCTTTAGCCAGGTTGCATATGCGGATCGTACAGTGGGATCATCACTTGGATTATCTGGACCACCCTATTCTGGTCTCCAGAGCAGTCAAGAGGGATCTACAGTGGTGGCTAAACCCTCTCAATCTGTCCAAGGGACCTCCCTTTCGAAGTCTCTTCCCCCCCCCCACCACCCTCACCTCAGACGCTTCATGCCTGGGTTGGGGAGTGCACCTGGGTGACCATCGAACTTGGGGTTCATTGTCCCAACTGGAGATGTCCTTGCACATCAACATTCTGGAGATGAGGGCGGTTCTTTTATGCCCTTCAGGCTTTTCAGACCATACTGTTGAGAGGAACACTGGTAATACAGACAAACAATATGTCAGTAGTCTGGTACTTCAACAAACAGGGAGGTACCCGATTGTACCCCCTATGCAGGGAGGTGATGCGGGTGTGGAATTGGGCAGTCCAGCACAACCTGTTTCTTACAGCTCTGCACGTTCCAGGCATTCGCAACATCCTGGCAGATGACCTCAGTCTGACGTTGTCCCTCGCTCTCGAATGGGAATTTAGTCAGGAGGTAGCGCTCACTCTTTTTCAGAGGAAGGGTCACCCAGAAATCAATCTGTTCGCCTCCCCATCCAATGCAAAACTTCACAGCTTTTGCTTGCTTGCTTGTTCCAGAGCCTGGAGCTTTCTGGCATAACTCGTTGTCTCTTTGTTGGACAGGGAAGTTCTTGTATGCCTTCCCTCCCTTTCCCATTCTTCAGAGGGTACTTCTCAAACTCCAGGCAGAGGGAGCTCGAATGATTCTAGTTGCTCCTCTCTGGCCGAGGCAGATTTGGTTTCTGCTGCAGTAGCAGCTCTGTGGAATCCCCAATTCCTTTACCCCTTAGACATGACCTATTGACTCAGGATCAAGGTAGGCTGGTACATCCAGGACTCAGGACAGTGCATCTTCATGCATGGCTCCTTCAGACATAATCAGAGCTTGCTTTGGGGTCTTTTAAAAAGGTTGCTCAGGTCCTGGTGGGAGCCAGAAAACCATCCACCAGATCCACCTATGCCATGAAATGGAAACGTTTTTTTCACTTGGGCGACTTCTAAAGATTTTGATCCCTTTTACGTGCTCTGCTCCTCAGGTCATGGAGTACCTCCTTCACCTGTCCGATTTGGGTCTGTCGTACTTGGCCCTTAAGGTTTACCTGTCTGCCGTCTCTGCCTACCACGTGCCAGTGGAGGGGAAAACCGTAGCTCAGTTGGAGGTCTCGAAGACCTTTTTGAAGGGGATCCTCCACCTAAAACCTCCCATTCATAATCCCACCCCACTTTGGGATTAGAATTTTGTATTAGAGAAGTTTAGGCTTCCTCCTTTTGAACCAGTGATGAGCTGTGACATGCGCTACCTTTCTTGGAAGGTGCTATTTTTAGTTGCCATTACTTCTGCTTGTAGGATTTCTGAGCTTCAGGCCCTGATACATAAGGAGCCTTATTTGATTTTCCACAAGGACCAGGCAGTCCTGCATACCAATCCTAAATTTCTTCCCGAGGTGGTTTCCGAGTTCACTTTAAACCAGACTGTTAAACTCCCGGTTTATTACCCTAACCATTCAAACAGGGGGGTGGATCTCCTTCACACCTTGGATGTTCACAGAATTCTCAGATGCTACGTTCACAAGGGGTCCAGAAAATATGATCAGCTTTTTGTCTCCTTTGCCTCCAAATCCCTGGGATCGGCAGTTTCTATACAGTGCCTTTCTAGATGGCTAGGTAACTGCATTCGCGTCACAATATACATCGTGTTATTTACCTTAACACTTGTAAAAATGGTAACAAGCTCCCCACCAGCCGTCATTTTCTACCAGTGCACTGCTGAAAACACGAGACGATGACACGCCTTTGCCCCTTCTTCTGTGTTGCCGTTATGTATGGAGATTTAATAATCGTCTCCCATGCTCTGCTTTATTTTCACAAAATGGTGCCTAAATGACATGCATACATGGTATACACATGGCATTTAGGCACAGTTTTGTGAAAAATAAAGCCGGGCATGGGAGATATGGAGATTATTACATCAACCTCCATAAGGGCACCATAGAGAAAGGGGCAAAGGCATGTCATTGTCTCGTGGTTTTTAGTGGTGCGATACTTGCTGGTGGGGAGCCTGTTGTCGTTTTTACGAGTGTTAAGGTAAATTAACATGCTGGTATATATTGTGACTGCAAGGGGGCTCTGGCTACTGAAGCCCTGATGTGTGCAGCAGTTGGTGCTTCAAGTCTGCCAGTAGGTCTCCTTTAAGTGATTGGAGGCTGCTTTTCAAATGAGTTCCTGGACACAGATACCCTTACCCACATCTTCATCTTCATGCATTATGATCCAGTCACACTCTACAATCATTATAATCCCCTGAAGGCAGTCATTCTGTATGTTTCAATAAATGTGTGTCATTTGAATTTGAATGGGAACTGAAGTTGGGATCAATGTCAGTGGAGTTGCTACTTTGATTGGTCGAGTTTTTTGTAGTGATTTGTATGACCACAAGGAAAGTGCTAAAAATGGGTACAGATTAGGAATCTTGAAGAGCTGTAGCTAGCCTGGAACTGTGTTTTCAGTAACTAGGAAAGAAAGGCACAGCTGAAGGGGAGTCGGTTCATTTAACTGTAGGCCTGTCTGATAGAGGCGAATGTTCTGACACAGCTCACTGGTCTGCCACTCACGCCAGGCACAGTCTTGTGCAGACTCAGGTTTCTGAGAATGTAAAGGTTTCAATTAAAGCCAATGTTGCTCTTTAGTACTGCATTAGGCATTCCTTGGTAATACTGCTGCTGTTGTTGCATTTTCAATCTTCTTGTTTTGATTTATTTTAAAGGTGTGACACGAGGAATACGATGAGCAAACGCAAGTCAAAGGAGACCAGCTTAACTCTTGGAGAATGCATTTCCCAGGTTAGTGTTAATCTTTGAATGCATCAAATTTTTTGTTTTGTTTCTTTGGTGGGGTGGGGAGCCAAGGGTAGAGATTGGAGCTATAACAAGAGTTGGCTGGCACCAATAAAAGCTGGTCCTGTAGTGTAATCTTCCTGGATGTGGGTTGGGGAACTGGAGAGACACACAAGCCAACAGATAAGCTGATGTATACTCCCAGTATGGAGACGCACACCTGCACACACTCACCGTTGTTTGGCCTGGAGATAGAGTCTGCAGGTCACTACCTTCGCTACTCACCTGAGATCTTGGAGGAACTACTTGGGCTGCATATCACTGGGTCCCATCAACAGCAGCACAGGAAATGAAGCAGATGGGTGGGCAAGGAGGATAGTAGTGGTACAGCAATAGACAGGAAAGCCAGATTGGCTACTCTGTGGCTTGGAACCCTGAGGCTTGTGCCTGGGAACTGCTGCGATCTGCAAAATGTGATCCGCACATGGAACAGACTCCTCAGCTGTACTCTGCTCAGCCCCCAAAGAGCTCATGTTAAATTATGCAAAGAGATTTCGTCATACTGCTGCCAATGGGGTTTGTTCCATTATATTTTGTGACCTAAATTATTTGGGGGCTGAATTTGTCGTCGTCATATTTTTTCCCGCTCGTTGAGAAGCATCAGAAACCTTATGGACAGTAGCAGATTGTGCTCCGCTCAGGTGCCATGGGACATTATGGTACGACATGTGCAGCACCCCAGCTGTTCGCGCGCGCTCTCTCTGTCGCTCTCTCTCTCCCCGGATTGCCTACCTATTATAAAAACAATAGACATGGTGCGGGTTGTTCAGTCTGCTGCTTTCATTATGTCAGCGGTCTGCTCTCTACATTATCTCTCCTGACCCGTCCCTCGCCCTGCGATGATGAGCCAGACAATTGCAGCAGTCGCACACTGCTGCTCCCTGGTGATGATTCTTGCAAGTAGCAACACCCAGAGAAACAGAGCAGCAGGAAAGATTTAGTAGGCAGGTTCATTAAAAGCAGAGTGTTTTAACAGTGAGGGAGGGTGTACAGAGGGAGGCTGAAAACTTGCCCGTCGCTCACTGCCTCAGATAGGGCATCTATTTAGTTGATTTTCTTGCTGATGATAATACTAATTACACAAAGGGCCTATGGTTACGCCCTGGCAGTACAAGCAGCTTGTGCATGATACCAGAATGTCAACAAACTGCTTTCTCACCTGCTTTGCTTGTAGTTCGAGACTTGATCGAGGTAGTCATGGACTACTGAAGAAGAGTCACAGTGACTGGCAGTGGAGGGCTCTATACAACCAGTGAGGAATCAAATTAATTGATTTGCCCGATTTACTCTCTCAACAGACTCTAGCAAGAGTGGCTACCTAACAGTTATGAAACCTCGGAGGGGGTAGGAAAAATCTGATAGCCACTGATATTATCACGTGATCTCAATATCTGGCACTGATGACATTGCCACGCCCCTTCCGTAATAGTGCCCTTAGGTACGGAGGTTTTACGAAGTTGGTGTCTCCGATGCCCAGTACAGTTTTACAGAATTTTCCTGAATTCCATGGATATGCCTCCCATTTCCCCTAAAGAACATGGGCAAGGAAGGCAGAAATGCTGTACAGTTGGATGGTGGGTTTTTGGAGCTGCACTGTCCTGGGGGTGGGGGTGGGTAGTGTGTGTGTGTGTGTGTGTGTGTGTGTGTGTGTGTGTGTGTGTGTGTGTGTGTGAACTTTATCTGAAAAGTGAGTTTTTTCCTGCAACTTCGCTTTTTTGTTTTACTTTGCCAATCGCATGCAGCCTCCTGTGCCTCTGGTAACTTATGTATGCACACCAGTGTTCTATTATTTTCTCCTGGTGTGTGCCCATACGACATAATGGAGACTGGAACCTTTTATTTCCCATGTGCTTACACTGTTGCTGTGTCCCTTGGACCAGCTATAAAATGAAGTAACAGCTTCTGCAGTGTCTGCACTTGACTAGCCACCAGGCAGGAAATGTTTTGCATTGATGATTTATCCCAAATGGGACACTAGCTTTATACCTCCTACAGCTCAGGGCCCGGGTGTCCAGATCTGCTCCTGAACCTATCTTCCTTGGAATGCTACTGTTATACCACTGGACTACAGTGTTTAAGCTTTTGCTTAACTGGTTATTTAGAAGTAGGATCTCTGGAGCCTTCTGTAGTGGGCAGATAAGCACTATACAAATGCTGCTATCACAGGTTCGGTCAGTATAGTCAACCTGGGTTTAGCATAGCTTTTTTCCAGAGTCCAGGTGTACGATGGCACATTTATATTAGTGTACTGCAGTGCTGATGTAGAAAATGCTGCACTAGAAATTTTCCCGAATTCACAGGCTCCTGAATGTCTTCAATGTTGCTGAAATAAACCTGTTGTGATGGTTTTACCATTCCTTATGGGCCTGTCCTCCAGTCGTCTTTCTGAACATGAAAAGGAGAGTAGAAATATTATGTACTTGCACCTGCCAGTGTTTTATGTAACAATAAATCGCAGACTGATTGTTCTGCATCATATATAAGCCAGTGGCATGTTGGTTGAAATCTGATTTTTGTTATTCGGGTTGGGGGGGGCACATACACGCTGGTGGGCAAAGGCTGTACTCTTTACTAAAATTGGGCAGGATTAAATTGCCTTTTAATGGTCAACTTTTTGCAGCCTGACTTAGTCTTGGTTCAGATGTTGGTTTGTGTGCATGGCTGCTCTTTTGCCCAAATAACCTGCCGTTTTGATAAGCATTTATCGTAACATTGCTGATTGGTCCAGGTGAATTTTATCTTTACAGCCAATCAATTTGTGAGACTGGTATGGCAGCCCATTGTACTAGTACAATGATCCCTGCATCCCAGGGATTGATATTAAACCTGAAATAGGTTGGTACACACATAATTCCAACTCTTGTGCACTCGCAGTGGGTTTGGAGTTCTGTCATAACGTGGTTTCCTATTATGGGGGTAGCACTTTGGAGGAGAGGTGGGGGTAAAAACAAACGTTTCAAAACTAGGCGAAGTTGATGATTTAGAGGTGGAAACTAATGGGCCATCAGTGGGACACCTGCAGCCCATCTAGGCTGTCATTGTAGTAGATTTCGGGGGGGAGGGGGCACCGCACCGCAGTCCAGGGATCTTGTAGATGAAGCAAGGGAATAAATGAAACAAAAGTGGGAAAGGAATTCAGGATTAAAGAGGGGGTTTCATAAACTGTTATGAGACCACACCTAGATTACAGTGTGCAGTATTGGTGAGATTATCTTAAGAAGGATATCAACTTGCTGGAAACGGTCCAGAGAAGAGCAGCCAAGATGATCCAGGGCAGCAAGGCAACACCTACGAGGAGAGGCTCAGGGGGCTCACTACATACTCTCTTGAGGACAGAAGGGAGAGGGACAGAAGGTGGGGACATGATTGAGACCATTGGGTATCTTAAAGATATAAACGGGATGAGGACTGCGGGCCTGTTCAGCCTTAATGTAAACAAGGCCACTAGGGGTAACAGACTGAAGCTGGTGGGGGGGCAGTTAGCACTTTTTACCAAGAGGGTGGTAGCTAAGTGGAACGAGTTGCCAGAGGAGGTGGTATCTCTGAAAACAGACAGCTTCAAGAGAGGTTAGGACAGTGTGAGGGGGGAAAATTACAGGTAGAGGATGGGAGGAGGGAGGGACAGAGGGATATTTTGATAGGAGTCAGGGGATATGTGGGGAGTTCTCTCTGTAAACATAGTGGAACTACACACTTGAGCAGACGGAGGCATTGTAAAGCCTGTATCTGCTGGCACATTGTATGCTTGTATGGTACTGCTGTTATTGGGGTGATGGTTAACATGAGCCCTGGAGGCCAGAGGACTGGGTGGGTAGCAGCAGTGAAGAAAAGCTCTTATTGGGGGAAATATGAATGGCTTCTTATCCTCATGTTATGCTGTTTTCTGTAACTCAGTGTTGTGTTAGCAAAAATGCATGACGGGGCATGCGTTTGTTGAGGGATATACACATTCCCTGGGTGCATTGTGAGGCACAAAGTTGCAGGCAGAGTACTTCAACCACCCAGGAAGTGCATATATTCCAGTACAAACACACACCCTGTCATATGTTACTGAAGTTACAACATGGGTTACAGCACTTGAGTTAAACAAAATAAAAGGTATAACTTTATCCCTTTTATTTTTTTTCAGCCCATTATTCCTTTCTTTATGCTACCCAGCCTGCCCCTATTTATGCCCCAGCCCCTTCACCCACCTTCCCTCCACCACTTGCCCTGGATCTGTATATGGTGGGTTTAGTGTAGTGGGGCCTGCGAGCGTGCCGGCATCATCCTGCCCATCTAGGATTTTTCTACCTGATGTTTCACCCTGAGTGTGACCAGTGTGCAGTGATACGGATGTTGGCATGCATGCTTGCTGTTGGCATTCAGCAGCCACACCTCCCCTCTACTGTGTGCCCATGTGTGCTAACACCTAGGTTCTGCCAGGTAGCAGTCAGCAGATTGCAGTCTGTCTGTTTCCCCCCTCCCTCCTCTGAGGAGAGCAGTCCATGAGACACTTGATTCTCCACCATCAGCCTGAGTCTGTTTCTGAATCTGGATTGCTGATGTAGCAAGGGGAGACACTACAACTGTGTAGCTGGGTGATTTTATTTATTTATCTAGGTTTTTTCCTCCCATTGAGGCCTCGAGCAGGCATGGCTTGTGGTCCTCTCTGCGGATCTTGATCTGCCCTGTGGCTTCAGGGCTTTATTTAGCCTGCCTCGTTGCCCCATTTTTCCATTTTTCTCCCTATTATCACGGGATCCCAGAACACTGTTGTGTATGCACGTGGAGGCACGCGTATGCTTCGTGGCTCTGGTTACAGCCTCTACCTCGCACCCCCGGCCTCATGCCTGGTCTCCCTTGGGCTTGGCACTGCCACCTAGCCTACACCTGGTGGCAGCCGAGAGTGGGTAAACCCATTTCCCTCCCCAGGAGAAGAGAGCTGCCTTGTGGTAGCTCAATACAGCTCCCCCCCCCGTCGGTCAACAGACGACTCTGGCCTGGCCCCCAAGCCAGATCGCCTGGGTGATGGAGGTAAGGCGCCCAGTGCCCTGCCCTCCATGCCACTGGGCTGGGTGTTTTTAATAGTTTATAATAAAAAATTATTCCTCCTGAAGAATTTAATTGCAGCAGTGTTTCCCCACCACCCAGTTCCCAGCTATGTAGAAGGTTTAAAGTGCTTCTAGAGAATCAATGTACTCCCCAGGTGAATTGGAATGCGTGAGGCCAAGAGCCAAGTGACTTTCAGTACACCCGGGAAGTACATTAAATCCCAAGAAACCCATGCCCTGGAGTGTGTTACTGCACTCCTAAAATGTAAAGTTTTTTTTTCCTTTTGTTAATGGAAAAAGTGTTTATTTTCTTGTAGTTGGATAGAATATGTGAGAATGATCACTAAGGCCAAAAGCCATTACATGAACCTAGAAAGTGTGTTTTTTTGGAGGGGGAGACCTGGTCTGTTGTATGTTTTTGTGTTTTAAAAAAAAAAAAAAGTGGAAAAGTTGTGTTTTATTTAATTTTTTTTATTTTAATAGTATGAGGCTTTATTTTTCATTTAGTTATGCTGTTTCTAGGTAGATTAGAGTAGCTTAGTTAAGAACTTTGCACATACCAGAGATAAATGAAAGGCCACTTTTTGTGTTTAGAGTAGGTGATTGAAGTTAGTAGGATTCTGAAATTCATCTCCATCCAGAGCAGGTAACAATGCAAGAGGGAGTTGTGGGAACTTCAGGGAGAACAGCACAGGTAGGAAGGGGTGAACAGGAAAGAAGGGAGGAAGGGACTATGGTATGGAGAGCCATGTGCGCCGTTGCAAGGAGTCTGGGGAAATAAAATTCCAGATCTGAAGGCCATTATGGCAGAGGCTAGCCTGGATGTGGTTGCCATAATGGAGTCGTGGTGCACTGTTGACCACACTGGGCTACTCTATGTTTAGGAGAGACAGAGCAGGGAGGAGGGAGTTTTTCTCTGTGTGAGGGAGGACATCAAAGCCACGGAAGTACAGGGTCACCCGGAGAAAAAGGAAGTGCTGTTGGTGCTATGGGTCATCCTGGAGATGGGTGCTGGGGCTGCTATACATACAGGAGTGATATACAGACCTCCAGCACAGGGAGAGGATTTGGATAAGGCACTTGGGGAGGACATCATCAGGATGGCAAGTAGGAGAGAGGTACTGCTAGTTGGGGACTTCAGTCTGCCAGATGTGAATTGAAGCCTTTACAGCTACAGCTTCGACAAGGGGCAGGGCCATCTATGACTCCCTACAAGGGGCCTTTCTGTGGCAGCTAGTTGGTGAACCCATTAGGGATGACACAGTGCTGAGCCTCATGCTTACAAACAGGAACAGCATTGCAGATGTCACAGTGGGCAGTCCCCTAGGTGCCATTGATCACTGTACAGTGTGGTGTAACATCAGGACGAGAACAGAGGCTATAACCACACAAGGATGAGGGTCCTGGACTGTAGGAGGGCAGATTTTAAAGAAATGGGAGACTGCCTCAGAAACATCCTCCAGGGGGGAGATGCAAGGGAGGGGGTAGAGGCACAGTGAGGGAAAAATAAGGGACGGCATAATTGAGGCAGACAGCCTCGCCAGTAGAAAGTGAGCAAAAGCAGAAGGAAAAAGAGATTGTTATGGTTCTCTAGGGAAGTGGCCAAGGTGGTGAAGGAAAAAAATGGTGGCTTTCAGCAGATATAAGGAAGACAGAGGTGGTGTACCAGGTGAAACGGAGGGAAGCAGGAAAGCCAGTGAGGGGAGGAAAAGCACAGACAGAGGAAAGGATAGCCAAAGGGGGTAGCTAATGGGTAGAACACTTCAGGTATAATGAATGAGGTGAGGAAAGCAAAGTAAGGGATAGTGAAGATGAGGGAGGTGGGGAGACTGCAGAAGAGGGCCAAGAAAAACGGGACATCTTGAACAGGTACATCTTCTTCGAGGATATCTCTTTAAGAGGGTCACACCTTTGGAGCTATAGCTGTTGGGTACCTGGACAACACTGAAGCTTTTCTAGCTAGCAGTCTGTTGGGGCCACCCATGGCAACATCATCACTCAGACGTCCTCCTTATTTAGCTGTGGGCAGCCCACACCCTCATCAGTTCTTTTCCAACCATCAACCAGTATACATTGGACTCCATGGAGATACCACAAGCTTCAGTCGATCGTGTGCCTTTTCATTTTACTTACCTTTTAATTTATTCTTTGCAAGGTGTTTTTCTTTTGTCACTTGCAAAACAATTTTCCACTGCTTCTCCTGCGGTTTTCTTTGGTCACGGCAGTACCTTTCGGGCAGGCCTACGACATTTAGGCCTGCCGCTCTTCCATAGAATTCTCCTGAAAACCAACAGATGTCCAGGAGCAAGCAGGCATCCTCTCCAGAGGGTGAGCACTTTGAGAAGCGCTCCCGGGGACTCCGACCCTCTCTTTGTTCTCCCTTGGTCGTGGGGATCCGAGGGGCCATCTTGGAGTTTCTTCTACAACTGTACACCACTGCCCTGGATGCCTTCCTAGTTGCCACCTCCCATATGGGCGCCAACCGCAGCTGCGTCATGTCCTTCTGGGTCACAACGCCCCCTGCCATCCAACACCCCTACGATCAGAGTACGGCTCTGGCAGCTTCTACTGCCGGGTCTTCCTTGGCCGTCATGTCCTTCACCCCCACACACACACACACACACACACACACACACACACCTCTGTTCACCCAGGGTTGGCTTTGGCTGGCACTTCATTGGGTCTTCCTTGGCTGATGGCTGGTTGATGTCTAGCTTCCCTTTGCTTCACTGCCACCCGGCCCTCTTCCCAAGGGGCACTGGGCAGGGAGTTCTGCTGGTCCTGTTTTGGCTGGCACTGTGTCCTTCCCACGGTGTGGGCCTGCTCAGCCTCTGCACCCTTCCTCTCTACCACTCTGATTCCCCCCAATTAGGGCGGCAGTCAGGAGATCGCCAGTAGTACCTTAGCCAACTCCAGCCCACCCTAGCGTCTCTTTGGGAATCATCCCTCCAGTCACTGTCCCTAGCAGTTGGGCCGATGCCCCCACCCATTCAGACTGCCCTTCTAGTTTTGAGGATTCTATACCCTCCTGTTGATGCTGCCAGGTGCTCCTAACTATGCTGCAGCCTGCCGGGAGCCCTGTTAGGCTCCCTCTCCTGCACAGACGTCTGGGCCTTTTTAGCGCAGCCTCCTCTGGCCTTTCTCTGAGTGACTTGTTTTCTTTGGCTTCAGGCTGTCACTGTCTCCTGTATTTCCTTCATGGACTAGGGGATGAGTTTGGTACCTTTATGCCACACACACAGGCCACTTTAGGGTGAAATGAGGGGGACAGGGAGGGAATGCTGCTAGGGCTGGGAGTCTATCCATGTCTGCGCCCACAGCCTTCTCTGAGATGCAGCCTACGTTCGACTTCCTCTGAGCCCTCACCACCACCCGCTGATGCCTTGCTGCTCCCTTCAGCTATGGGAGTGCTTCATCTCTGGTCTACCACGGTGTCTGGGGGCTATAAGAGTGCTGCCTAGGAGCAGGATGTCCACAGGAGCCCTCTGGTCATGGTTTTGGGATGACCAGATTCTGCCTCTCCTCCTCTTGTCCACGCTGTGGCCTTCCAGTACTGGCCTCTTTTGTGCTTCCTGTGCTGCAGACTGGTGGACCTTCTGCCTCTCCCCGTGGATTGGTTTCCCAGTGACCAAATGCTTAGAGGGTTGTGTCCTGGGGCTCTGCTAGGCAGTGTTTTGCAGCGTTGCCCACTAGTTCAAGTCTTTGGGCTTTGACCTCTGGAGACTGGCCCCAGCTACCATCCTGGGCCTTTCCAGGTGGTCACCGAAGGCAGGATTGTCTTGGGGGAGCCCTTCACTTGGGGGCCGTCATGGCCCAGCCTCTGCTGCGGTCTGTCTTCGACGCCATTACATGCTCTGTAAGAGCGGGGCAGTTTGGTTTATGCCTGCGTCGCCACCCTTGGCTCAGGGTGTTTGCTGTTGTCCTGGCACTGTTGCTGTCCACCTTTCCTGACCCAGGCAGGAGCTACGCTGTCTTGGGGATGGCTCTGCAGGGTCTTATTCGTGGTCTGCAGACCTCCAGTGGGACCCTGAAGTCACTCTCCTCCCTTGCCATATTCCACCAAGCAGTAGTCAGGGAGTGCCCATTGGTTGTACCTCCCTGGGACCTATTCCAGGTGCCAGACCTCTGGGTCCATACCAGGCCACCACAGCCGTATCTCCAGTACGAGGCAGGGGTTGGGGGGGTTGTTACTACTTCCTCCCCCTGATTGTGTGTTTGGGGGGGAGGGGTTTACAGCAGCCACCTGGGTCTTGCACCTTAGGGCCCACAGCCCCACTCTGACAAGGAGTCCTGATATGAAACGGGAAGGGGAAGGCTCAGAAAGGATGTGGGGAAATGCTACTTCACGGAAAGGATGGTGGAAATCTAGAACAGCTTCTCTGAGGAGGTAGTGGGTACTAAAGCAGTAGCAGGATTCAAGCATGCATGAGATAGACACAAGGGGATCATAGTAATAGGGCTGGGGGGGGGGGTTAAGGCCAGAGATCGAGTAGGATCTGCGGTAGCACAGTAGGTAGGGAAATTAGAGCGGACTTGGTGGGCTAAGAGGTTCATATGTGCAGACAACTTCTATATTTGGCATTCCTGGAAATGCCTCCAGCCCTTCCTCCACAAAACCACCGCCTAAAGGTATGTACTCCTCACTGGCTGTACCTCAGAATCTGGTTCTGGGAGAGCATTACCTGTTTTGAGCTCTGGGCTTTGGCTTTTCTTCTGTGCCTCTGGTCTTTACCAAATGCTTGGCAGTGGTAGCAGCTGCGCTCCGGAGGGAGGGGCTGTACATTTTCCTTTACCTGGATGACTGGTTGCCCAAAGCCCAGTCCTAGGACCAGCTGCTTTGGACCGTAGAGCATACTGGACAGTCCTTACGAATTATGGAGAAAAAAAAATGTGCAAAAGTCAGTCTTGATTTCATGCTAGTGCTTACAGTACATATGGGTGGTACTGGATACAGCTCAAGTTTCCACGTCGCCCCTTTCACAGGACAGGACAACCACCTGTTAGCCCAGGTCCAGCTGTTTTACAACTGCAGATATCTCTCATCCGGGTCCTTCCTGAGATTTCTGGGCCTGATGACTGCGGCCATTGTCACAGTGCCTCTAGCCAGGCTTCACAAGCAGATTCATCACTGGATGCTGTAGGTCCAACCTAGAACAGCAGGTTTTAGTCTCCTATCCGGTCTCCAGGGTACTGTTCTGGTGGATGGGCTCAACCACCTTTTGAAAGGCATTCCCTTCCTCTTTCCTTCCCCCTCAGCAGCTTCTCATCACCGATGCTCTGGAGTTGTGTTAGGGGGCTCCCTGGGGTCGCCTCGTACTCGAGGGATGTGGTTCTCCATGGGAGACTGCACTCCAGTTTAATGTTCGAGAGATGCAGGCTGTTATGTAGGCCTTACATGCCTTCAGTTACACCTGTCCTCTGGCCATCTGCTGTGGTAAACAGACTACATAAATTGTGGATTACGTAAGCAAACTAGGCGGCACTCATTCATATCCTCTGAGATGCGATGAGGGTCTGGTACTGGACTCTAAAACACGGTCTAGAACTATTGGTTGTCCGCATTCCAGGTCGTCCTGAGTTGGTCCTTTTACGTCCTCACGCATGGCAACACTGCCTGCGTTTCTGCTCACTCGCTTCAGGGCCTGGAATTTTCTGGTGAGACTAGTTGTCCCACTATTGGACAGGGAGGTTCCTCTATACCTTCCCTCTGTTTCCTCTGATTTGGAGGGTGCTTTTCATGCTCCAAATGGAAGGGGCCACTGTGACACTCTTGGCCCTCCTCTCCTCACCTGATCTGGTTCCCTTTGCTCCAGCAGCTAGCAGCGGAAACTCCCGTGCCATGGTGTCGGGACTTCCTTTCCTGGGACCAGGGCACCCTGATGCATCCAGACCTCAAGTCTCTGCATCTTCATGACTGGCTCCTGAGAATGCAGCCATGGCCCAGTTTGAGATCTCTACAAAGGTGGCTAATATCCTGGTGGTTGCTAGAAAGCCGTCCACTGGGGCCACATCCTCCATGAAGTGGAATCGCTTTGCGATGTGGGTGGCTGCCCATCAGTTGGCTCTCTTCACTTGTCCTGTGAATCAAATTCTGGAGTACTTGCTGTCACCTTCAGATTGTAGCTTGCATACATGGGGGGACACCACTTTGATTCTGGTGGCTGCATTTTGGCCACGTTGGATTTGGTTTCCACTGTTGGCACTGTTCACAATGGAGACTCCGGTGCCCTTCCTTTGTGCCCAGGATTGCTGTTATGGGAATAGGGGAACCTTGTCCATCAAAACCTCCGGTCCCTTCACCTGCATGCTCGGCTTCTGCACACTTAGCCCTTGCCAGGTTTGGTGCCATCCCTAAAGTGGCTGACATCCTGGTGGCCACCAGAAACCCTTTCTCAGGGCGCCTTCTTCCATGATTTGGAAGCGCTTTGCTTTGTGAGCAGCTTTCTGTCACCTGGATCCCTTCACCTGTTTGAACCGGATTCTGGAGTACTTACTATCCTTGTCAGATGCTAGACTGACTTGCTGTTCATTAAAGGTGCACTTGCCTTCCATGTGCCCATTGAGTACTGTACGGTAGCCCAGTTGAACGTGACCCGTACCTTTGAGACATCCCACCCTTGAAGCCTTTCATCTGTTTCCTTGTCCCGGCCTGGAACTTGAATCTTGTTTTGCAGAAGCTTACTTTGGCTCCTTTTGAGCCTTCCACGGCTTGCAAGCTACACTTCTGTTGTGGACAGCGATATTTTGGTTGCTATTACCTCTGCTTGTAGGATTTCCAAGCTGCAGGTGCTTATGTGCGAGTAGCCTTAGTTGATTTTTTTGCATAGGCAAGGGTGTCGTTGCATCCTACCCATGTGTTTTTTTTCTGCCTAGATGGCATCTTAGTTTTCTTTGAATCGTACCATCCACCTTCCTGTTTATTACCCAGAGCATGCCTATCCAGGGGAAGCCTTGCTCCATGCTTTAGATGTACATGGAATTCTCAGATATTATATTACTCACTCGAGGGACTGCAGGAAGTCCTCACAGCTGTTTGTTTCTTCCACCCCTGGGAAATGGGGCGTACTGGTTTCTAACCAGTAGTTGTTCATGTGGTTGGCCACCGGTTTTTTTGTTTGTTTTGTTTTTTTGCCTCTTGCATTTCTGTAAGGTACTCCTTGGGGTGGTTCAGGGCCCTTCCACCAGAGGCAGGGCCACTTCAGTTGCTTGTCTCAGAGGTGTTTCAGCTGCTGAGATTTGCGGTCCTGTCCACATTTCACTACACTTTACAGTCTGGGCATTGTCACTAAAAGAGGGACAGGATTTGACCCAATTGTATTCCAGGGCCTACTCTCTTGGGTCTCTGCTTTCCAGCCACCCAGACTGTGATCTTGTGCAATACTGCGTGGGACTCGTTCCAACGGTGTTACCTGCTGAAAGAGAGATCCTTGAAGATGGAACTAGTTATGTAAGACGTTACTGCAACAGTAGATCTTCGAGTGAATCTTTCAGCCGGTCATGCCGCCCTGGTCCTCTCAGATTTCTCTTCTCTGGCTTCTCTCTCTGTCTCTCTGTCTCTCTGTCTCTCTCTCTCCCGACTGGCTTACCTTCTGTTTCTCCGTTAGCCAACTTGTGGGTACCTGTTGCTCTCCCTCGTTTCTCTCAGGAGCAGGTCCTCAGTGACTGGTCTGTGGTGGGGAAATGAGGAGGGTGAGGGGCCGCCCACGGCTAAGTAGGGAGGATGTCAGCGTGATGACGTTGCCATGGGTGGCCCCAATTTACTGCTAGCTAAAAATGTTTCCATATGGTCTTGGTGCTTGACTGATATAGTTCCAGATATGACGTGATGAAAGTGATTATCTTGAAGATCTACTGTTATGGTAAGTTTTTATGTAACTGTTCTTTCTGGTCAGCCTTTATAGTGGAGGGAGTGGGGAACGGACCACCATAGAGCAGCAGGAACAAAAGGGGAGTGGAACTTGCAGCTCTGGAATTGTACAGGGCTATGGGACCAGATGGGATACACCCAGGGGTACTTAAGGAGCTCAGGGAGGTGCTAGCTGCCCCACTGATGACCTTACTCAACAGCTCACTGGAAACAGACGTGGTTCCAGAGGACTTGATGAGGCAGATGTGATTCCTCTACATAAGAGCGGCAGCGAGGAGGAGGAGGCTAACAACTATAGGGTGGTAAATTATCTTGAATCCAGTGGGTTGTTAGACCAAAGGCAGAATGGATTCGCTTGGGGGGTGGTCATGCCAGACTAATCTGATTTGATTTCTTTTAATAGGTGACCAGGCTAATAGATCATAGGAGGGCAGTGAATGTAGTTTATCTGGACTTAAACAAGGTCTTCAACACTGTCGCTCAGGAGACTGATAAAGAAATTGAGGAGTCTAGTATGGGATTCAGAGTGGTGAATTAGGTTAGTAACTGGTCAACAGAGTGCCATTTACCACCACCCTCTGATGCCTAACGATGGGAGAGAGAGTCCAGTGGGGTGCCACAGGGCTTGGTACTGGGACCTGTTCTCTTCAGTGTCTTCATAAGTTACATTGCAGAACAACTGGTATGGAAGGTATGCCTTTTTTGCAGATGATACCAAAATTTGTAATAGGTTGGGCACTCAGTAGGGGTGGTGGGGCGGAAACAGTGGTGGGGTTCAAGAATGCATAGGATAAGCTGAAGGGGAATCATAGTGGGAAGGAAGAGAGGGAGGGAGAAAGCTGTAGATTGGGCACAGTCTGTGGTAGTAGTGTAGGTATGGAGAAATGGGCAGACTAGATGGGCCAGGTGGTCCTTATCTGCCATCATATTCTGTTTCTTTGATGGGCGGAGAATGTGTAGGGATCTTGGGGAAACTCATGGAGCGGTTAGGAGCATGGCAGCTGGTGTTATGTGCCAATAAGTGCAAATCATGTACTTTAGGGCATATGAACCCAGGAGTTGAGTATAGGATTGAAGGAGGTACTGACAGTCACTAAGCAGGAAAGAGATCTTGGGGTTGTCATATTGGATAACCTCAAAGTAGCATGGCAGTGTGACAAAGCCGTGAGTAGGTCCAGTGGGATGCTGGGATGCATAGGAAGAGCTATCTTCAGTAGGAGGAGGGAGGCGGTGTTGCCATTATGTTGCCCACAGGTGAGACCTGTTGTGTCCAGTTCTGGAGGCTTCACCTCAGAAAGGGCATGGTGTGGCGTCAGTGCAGAGGAGGGCAACTTAAATGATGCTGGCTTGCACCAAAAACCCATCAAAGAGAGACTGGAGGATCTCAGCATGGACACTCTGGAAGAGAGGAGAGTGAAAGGGGACATCATAGAGACTTACAAAAACAGCCTGTGGATGAAAAGGGTGCAAGAAGGGAGTCTCTCTAAAATGAGAAGGAACACCAGGACCAGGGGGCATGCAATGAAGTTGGAGTGGTGGGGAGTTTGAGGGATGTGTGGAAGTACTACTTTACTGAAAGAGTGGTAGATGCCTGTAACGAACTGCCATCATAAGTAGTGGAGGTGAAAACTGGGGGCTTGCGTGCATGGGATATACAGAGGGGAGTATTAGTAAACAGACAGGGAGGAGGGAGGGTCACTGGACTCCAGCAAGGGTCTGCAGAGACAGACTAGGCAGGGACCATCTGGGCAGACTCTGTGGACCAAGCAACCATTTTTCTGCCATCAGATTCGGGTTCTGTGTCTAAATGTGTATAACCCTCCCACACATATACAATAAAGTGCTTCTTATTCCCCAGCTATCCAGCAGGTGCCAGCTGTCACAACTCTACTCAACAGGTCAGGCCCTCTGCTCCCACAGTGCCAACCTCTGAGCGCAGTATTGTGAACAGGAACAGAACAGGGTAACCCTCCTGTCTGTTTTGTGGGTTTGAATCAACCTTTGGTCTCCAGTTCTGGAGAGATTCAGACTGTGAACCTCTTGCTAGCGTACCCAATGTACAGGCTCAGATAATTATGCTCTTCGGGGGCCAGATATCTTTTGCCTATGGGTACCTAACCAGGTGTACAAAATGAACCCTTAAAACTCCATGAAAAGACCTCAGATAAACTCTTATCTTTTCCCAGTTCGGTAAACCAGTAAACTTTGCACAGTGTCAACTTTAACCATATATGCTTCACTTGTCAAAGAATTTTAAAGGCACACCAAGTAGTCTCTTAAAATGAAATGTTTACTTAAAAATAGATAAAACTGTAAAATATAGAATATATCACAAAACATTACAATCACTAAAAAAAAAAAAAAAAGGTTTCAAAGTGCAATTTCCTACCAACCATACACTTAGACTTGCCTAGCTAATGTATTCTTATATTCTTACAGTGCTGAAAGATGTAGCTTCAGAGTCCAAACGAGCGTGTGTGTGTGTGTGTGTCTGTCTCTCTAAAGGTTAGTTACAGCATAATTAAAAAAAAAAAAAAAAAAAAAGTCTTGACCCTGCCTTCTCCATGATGTCACCCAGCTCCTCCTCTGTTTATTAAAAATTATACAATCAGGATGTCTTATCAAGCAGGAGGTAAATTAATGGGTGACAGCAAAAAACTCATATCCCCGCATGACTTCCCAATCAAGTCTGTAATTTTCCAAGTTCTTTCTTTCATCCATGAGCAGCATCCTGCTCTTTACAAACATCAAAGGAACATTTATGACTTCACACCTAAGTGACATAACCTGGTTTCTTTCTGTAAACGTCATAAAAGTTTGAGTTCCTATCCTAGCAGCTGGCAGCTACAATTAAGCTAGATAAACAGGAGATCCTTAATTTAGGTCTCTTCTAGCCTTTAATTTTCTCCTGGCTTTTATCTTTTAACTGAAACCTCGGGGGGGGGGGGATGTTAACCCACAGGCTGTCTGAGCATGTCTCATGTGAGACACTCAATAACACATTTTTATATTACAAAAAGCATAGATTAATCAGAACCAGCTGTCCAAGCATCTCACCAGCTACCACTTTCCTAACTTCTCACGCCCAGCCCTCCAGTAGCCTAGGCTTGGAACTCTTAACTTGATTTGCTTGCATCACTAGTGGCAGTCCTATGGCTGTGCTGATGGGCCAGCTAACATACAGATGTTTTGACTCTCTGGCTCTAAACAGAACAGACCTTTGTATACAGAAAGCATTAAGATAGGGCAGAACTGCACTAGATGTAAGGGACTCTGAACATTCAGGTAGTCTGTTCATACTTTACAGTCCTCACACTGCTTGGGTAATGCACTACTTTTGTTTGTGCCTTGCAAATTAATACTAATTTATTACCCTTATTATTCAGTTTGTTGTACTCATTCACAATTTATATGCAAGCAGGCTCACAGGATTTTTCGGAAGAGATTTTGTCATCAGACTCTCACTGGAAAACCGTTTGGAATAGAATCTCAACGCAAGTAAGTGGCATAGCACAATTTGTATCCATTACAAATGACCAGTTTTTTGTTTTACTAGATGAACTCAAGTTATCTTTGCAACCATGGGTTAGCCCACGTGAAACAATCCTAATTTCTCATTGTGAATGTGTTCATATCTGGATACCTACATCCTGTCTCACGTTTAAATGTTTGTGTAATCTCCTATCCCTACTGGAAAGTTGACTGTGTTGGTCTGAGAAGATTAGTTTGTAGGTGCTTCCTACTTGAATGTTTTCCTTTTATCGGAAATTACTTTTAAAAACATGTGCTCATCTTGTGGTTAACTTGAAGTCTGAACCTAAAAACAATATTTATAATTGTTTAATCACTGGGTCGTATGATTTGAATAGATAATAGCCTAGCCATTGTCTCCTTACTGTGTTGTAAAATGAGCAAACTATTACATGAAAAGCATCTTCTGGGCAGCAAAACCTAGAATTACAAAGTGCTTTTGTAATGGTCAGATTTCCCTGCATGCAGTATTTTGTTGTCCTAATATCACAATCAAAACAAATGAATCTAAATCTTGTAATGAATTTCCTCAATGTATGATCTTCTGAAATTAGATGGTAGGGTTCACATTCATGCATTTTTTTTTTGTTTGTTTTGTTTTGTTTTTAACGGTTATCCGTGGGCTAAATCTGGGTTTTTTTCAGGCATTATGTATGTTTATCCTTGTCTTTCAGTCTATTTCCTACTGCTTTTATAAAAGCCTCATTAATTACTACACCCAGACCAGCCAGATCCCATAATGCTAACAAATCTACGGAATCAAGATTTTCTATGAGGTACGAAAGCGTAGTTCTACTATGGGCAGTGCTGCAGAAAATTTGGTCAGGCAGGAGTAATTTACTCACCATTTCATAAATTTGGTGCTAAAAATTAAATTTGGTGAGTAAAAGTGCTTCAAATCTTGAAGAAAAATGCTCCTTTTAAAGGAACACTGTCAACCCCCTTAGGTCTCAGTGTCCCTAGTTTAAAACACATTTTAAGATTGCCAACATTCTGTGAAGATTGCTGATGTAGCTGGTAGTTTGATTCTGACTCTTATTCTTTAAGAAAGTGAAAAACAGACTGCCCTCCATACTGGTGTTACCACACAAACACAGGTTTGTTTACATTACTTGATCAGCTCCCACTGCATCTTTCTGGGATGTGGGAACATTCGCAACACAGTCTAGCCCCTCATGATGCAGTGAGAGTTTAGGAGGCTACTGCCTCATGAGTGACTGCACTGTTTGGCGATGCTTCTGATGCTCAGGAAGAATTCAGTAAGAACAGATCCATGATTATAAACAACCTTGTTTTGTTTACAAATACACATTTGCATGTATTTCAGTTCTGCTAAACAAGGAAACAGACAAAACAAACCGCAACATCAATGAATTTTGCAGAAGGTAAGCAATCATAAAATGTAGGTTTTTAACTAGAAATAATATGATGAAAAACAGGTTGACTGTCCTTTTTAAAGCAGTAATAAAATGTTCAGGTATGAGGAGGAGTATTTGTACTCACAAAATATATATATTTTTTTTTTTTTTTTAAAGAATATTTCCTTAAAAATGGTGAGTAAAATAGGCTGGTACTCAGCTTCTCTGGAGCACTGACTGGGGGTATTTAGTTCATAGCCACACAACCCGTGCAGCACTTGACAAGTAAACCACAGATACCTTCTTCCAGTGTGCCCTGATCTGCCATCAGTCTGCATGGAGTCGGTGGACAATACTGCGGGTAGTTAGAAATGTCTAGCTTGAAGACATCTGGTTAACTGAGCTACACACAGCAGCTGCCATAGTATGGCTGTGAAATTAATATCCATAGTAGAACTACCGTTAAAAATATTACTCAGTAGGTATAAAGGCAGAAGTAGGCAGTAGGACCAATGAGCCGCCTATATTTACACACCCTCTTCAGGGCCTTATTGAACCCCTTTCTTCAGGTCTGTTAGATATTTTGTTTAAGGTGTGTTTCCAGATTGTGATTTGATTGCCCAGAATGATTGGTGAGCTCCAGTCTCTTTTGCACGTGAAACATTACAGCCGCTAGCGTAGCACTACACGGGAGATCTCCTGGAGCCCTAAAGGTAATGCTCCCTTGTTTCCACTTTCCCATTAGCCCGTCTTTTGGATGAGACGTTAAAACCGAGGTCCCATCTGCCTGGATTGGTGGTAGTTCAGGTGGATGTTAAAGATCCCATGGCACTCATTGAAAAGAGCAGGGGAATTTACCCAGTGTCCTGGCCAAATTTCCCTCATTCACTAAAAATACCACCAACAGCTTAATCTGGTTCAAGGTCAGTTGGCATTCATCTGTGTCCCCCTCCCTGGTTCATGCCTGAAAATAGGCAGGATTTGTCTAGTGCACTTACCCAGTCAACAAAAACTAAATAAATAAAATAAATACTATAAGCTCAGATATTACTGGCTGTGAAAGTATTTAACTTACATTCTAGCCTCATACTTGACATTTTCATTTCATCTTGGCCATTATTAACTTACTTCATTATCGTAAACAAATCGAATAATAGATGAGTGTTTATTACAAGGCAGTAATACCATCAAGAGGTTTTGGGGACATGAAAACTCTAGAGTGAAGCTCGAGAGGATCTTAAGCCCCCAAAACCTCGAGATGGTATTACTGCCTTGTAAAACACTTCTTTGTTGTTTTTTGTAATATATGGATCCATTGATACTACAGTTGGAGATGACCTTTGAACTTTAGTATTATTAGCAAAAACAATAGTATTACTTTTCAGGATAGTATTATTGAGAGTAGTGATGTATTACTGGGAAATATTTGTGTAACTTAGTATAGTATTATTGAGGCTTTTCCATATATTACAGTGTGGTATTAGGAAAGGTAAATTCCTTAACCGTTCATAAAACAACCTCAAACAGACTGATTAGAAACTGCAGACAGATGGTTGTAGGCAAAATATGTAAGCTATCTCCTCTATTCCCCTAATCTCATCTACTGTCTTCACCCAAGACTCACTCAGTGGAACTCTGTTAGCCAGTTCCTGATGATTTGTTTTTGAGCTGCTGTGCACACTACTCGCAGCAGACTCTGTTGCTTATGGCTTCCTAGGTCCTTTACCTGCACTCCCAATATTAAGTTTCTGAATGTGAAAATGATTTGGTCTGGCCATACCTGGTTTAACATGTCATGAACCTGGGTCCAGAAAGAGGTCATTTTGGGGCATGCTTAGAAAATGCAGTAATGCGTTCCACACTGCCCACAGCCCCTGCAACACTTGCGTGTTTCCAGCCTAAAAATGCTGCGTGATTGAAGGGGTGTGGAAGAACCTGGTCATGCACTACCACCGATATGCTTTCCACCCAGGGGAGGCTGTGACTCTCCAGCCCTTCCCCCATGTCTTTTTTTCAGGTCTCTTCAGAAATGGAGATGGGGACCTCTGTCTTTTTCCCTATTCTAGGGTTTTATACTGCTTATTGTATGTGAACGTTGCCCTGTACGATGTAACTGCATGGATAAAATGTACCTTTCTTACCTATTGTAATGTATTGAATTGTAAGTGTTTCTGCAGTGTTCCTGCAGATCAAAGTACAAGTTCATTCTCATAAATCAATAAATTATGTTTAAAAAAGGGAATGAGGGCACAGTGATTAGAGGACACATGTGGAGATTGGGGGTGGGGTTCAGGAGGGATGAGAGGAAGTTCTTCAGTGTGTGGGGTGATGAATAGACTGCCCAGAGAAGTGTTGCAGCCATGACTGTGACATGGTTTCAACTTTGGTGGGACCTGCAGGCAGAAACAGGGAAGGGATACCTGTGGAAGAGGGTGACGATCAATCACTAGGGCTGTAGGACTCTAAATCCAGTTTTGTGTTGGGCTGAACATGGAGCTAGGCAGGGAAATGGGTAACCTCTGGGAAATGGACAGCCTGAATGTACCTAGTGGCTTTTCTTGTCAACAGTCAGTTTCTGTCACAGTCCTCCATAGTAACCATCTGTCATGTCACAAACAGCAGCTATGAAGCCAGTTTTTTTTTTTTTTTTTTTTTATTACTCTTTCTCCTCCTTCCCAGCCTGCCATCCCTGACCCATCAGGAGATCCAAGGAAGACATCCTCTGCCTCTCACCCTACCAACCTCCGGATCCCCATGGAGCCGCGGCTTACCCATCGAGCGAGGACGAGGTGGGGACCCAGAGTACCCCGTAACTTGCATTTCGTCAGTCCGGGGCCATCGGGTGGGCAAAGGCACATTGAGGGCACATGTCCGGAATTCCAGCTCCCCGGCAATGGCAGGCTATCTTTCCTCCATTGCTCCCCGAAGTGTGGTGTGAACCCTTGATTTCATGATGCTACGTGCCGACGTCCGTGACCCACCCCTCCTGCAGCTGCAGGACTTGTACCCCGAACCTCCACTCTGGGTCAGGCAAGCTGCGGGCTTTGGCCCCCTCCCTCCCCCAGGAGAAGGCGAGCAGTCATGGGACGCTCCACCTTCTCCCCCCGGCTGGCCATCCAGCGACCAGAGTCTGCTCTCAAACCCGGGTCACCGGCATAGCAAGCGGAAATCCAACCGCTGCGCTGACAGGCCATGAAGCCAGTTTTTTTAGTAATTTGATTTTCTGTTGAATGTCTTGCTGTCAGGACCTTACCTAAACAGTAATGTGTCTTAGCTTTTGTCAGTCAGATTTAGAATTGAGACAGGGACGACTTCAGTTTCAGAAATACCAAAAATTATCTTTTGTGGGAGTTCATAGCTTCCTTTTTAACAGTATGGTGAAACAGTTTAGCATAGACAACAAACGAAGATGTAAGACGGGTTAATGAATAAAATAGTTCAGATGGGTTAAGAAATTGATTCCTGATACCTTAAAGTTCTCAGATCCGCCACCTGTCATACTTGCTTTGTTTCATATTACATTTCGGCAGACTGATGGTTTTGCTGGAACACAGAAAGGATTAGGTTTCGCCTTTCACTTTATTCAGTTCTCTGAATGTTGATATAGCTTGAAAAGTGCACCCTGTGTAATATTGACATGCTATTACTGTCCTTTCAGGCATTTACTAGAACTACTGAAACGGACAGCTGTCCAGGGAGAGAGTAACTCCGTGCTAATCGTTGGACCCAGGGGAACAGGGAAGACAATGGTACAAACTTCCACGAAACTTGTTCTGTAAATTACTGTGATGGACACAGCTTGGGATTTTGAAGGCGTGCCTTAAATTTTGAAAAGCTCTCTGTAGTCACACCAGCCCCTGTGACTTCACTGCTTTGAATGATTTCACTTTGCCGTTAAATATTGTCTTTTATGTCAACTTTCTTTCATTTTTGCATTGCTTCATCATTTCAAGTGCATGATAAATTGTTCAGACAATGGATCATATCACTTAAGCACAAGAAGACTGCTAAGGTGGCATACAGGCTGCCGTCCCAGTCTGAGGAGTTTGACAGGGAGTTAGTGGGACAAATCAAAAAGGCATGTAGAAACGGGAAGGTGGTCATTGTAGGGGATTTCAACTTGCCGGGGGTTGACTGGAGCATTCCGGTCACCTCCAGTGCTAGGGAGCAAGTGCTCCTGGACACGATCCAGGAGGGTCTCCTGACACAGTTGGTTAATGTACCTACTAGGCTAAAGAACACTTTAGATCTGGTATTGTCGAATGGGGAGGCAGTGAGGGAAATAAAGGTAGAGGACCCACTAGCCGACAGCGATCACCAAACGGTGTGGTTTAATATACCAATGTGCAGGGAGCCAGAGAAATCAGTTACTTGGGCGGTAAACTCAGCGGGGTGGACTTTGGGAGGATGCAAGAAGTACTGAAAGGGAAACTGGAGGGCATAAGGCAGGAGATGGACGTGAAGCAGAAATGAGATATTACTAAACGGACTTTACAGAGGCAACATAAGCCTGCACCAAGGCACAGAGTAAGAGGAGCAGAGCAAGAAAACTATGTTGGCTGAACAGTGAGGTTGTGGAGGTGGTGAGGGCAAAATGAATAGTGCAGCAGAGGTTTAGGAGGACAGGGAGGAATATACAAGATGGCCCAGGGCAGTGACTAGAAAAGTGAGAGGAGCCAAGGCCCAGAGGGAGCTGAGATTAGCACAAGGAATTAATTGGGGGAGACTTTTCAGATACATCAGGGAGAAAAGGAAGTGCAAGGAGACAGTAGAAGATAAAAGGGGTGGGGAGTGGACCGGAAAGGGGGAGGAGCAGGCAGAAGCACTGAATGAATACATTTGCTCAGTGTTCACGGAAGGGGGGGGGGGACCGCTGCCAGCATGGGCTGGGATGGTGGGGACAGGGGGAGAGGGGACGACAGATGGAAGAATTGAGGCAAGTGGAGTTGCAGAGGGACTGAGGGCACTGAAGGTACACAAGGCACCAGGCCTGGATGGTATCCACTCTGAGGTGCCGAGGGAGCTGGCGGAAGTGTTGGCGGAGCCGCTGGCGGATCTGTACAGCACCTCACTGGAGTCAGGATGTGTGCCACTGGACAGGAGGATGGCACATATAGTACCATTACACGAGCGGGCCAGGGGATGAACCGGGTAATTATTGTCTGGTAAGTCTCACCTCCATAGTGTGCAAACTCACGGAAACGATACTAAAGGAAAGACTGATGTCGTATCTGGAGGACAATGGCCTCCAGAATGTGAGGCAGCATGGATTTGTTTCAGGGAGTCTTGTCAAGCCAACCTCATACAATATTATGACTGGGTGACAGGTGAGCTGGATGAGGGTAATGTGGTGGATGTTCTTTACTTGGACTTCATCAAGGCCTTCGATTCGGTGCCTCATGGGCGGCATGGGGAGAAGCTAACTGGCGTAGGGGTAGGGAAAAAAATGAACAGGATTACAAGCTGGCTGAGTGGCAGGCTGCAACGGGAGGTGGTGACAGGGGAGCTCTCAACTCCAAGGCCGGTGACAAGTGGGGTGCCACAGGGCTCTGTGTTGGGGCCAGTATTGTTTGGGCTCTTCATATCAGACATTGCACCCGGGGTGGTGAACAAGGTAAGTCTGTTCGCTGAAGACACCAAAATCGCAACAGTGGAGGATGGAGAGGAGGGATGGAAGAAGCTGCAGAGGGACCTATGCAAGCTAGAGGAGTGGTCAGAGAGGTGGCAGCTGGGGTTAAATGCAAAGAAGTATAAGGTTATGCATTTTGGGATGAAGAACCCAAGGAGAGAATACTGGCTTGGGGGGTTAAGCTGGGGGATCACTGAGGAGGAGAAGGACCTAGGGGTAATAACAGGGACCTTGAACAACACTGCCCAGTGCAGGAGAGCGGCTGCAAAAGCGAACAGAATGCTGGGGTGCATAGCGAGGGGGTTTTCGTCCCGGTGAAGAGAGGTGATCTTGCCCCTCTACAGGTCTCTGGTAAGGCTGCACTTAGAGAATTGTGTGCAGCTTTGGGGCCATACCTAAAGCATGAGATCAGGCTACTGGAGGGGGGTGCAGAGGAGGGCAACAAAGATGATATGTGGAATGGAGGGGAGTGACTATGACAGCAGGCTGGGAGACCTGAATATGTACACCCTGGAGGATAGAAGGGGTGGGGGGAGGGAGAGACATGATAGAGACATTCAAGTATCTGAGGGGAATCAATAAGGATGGGGCAGATGGGGTCTTTAAGTTAAGGAGGAGGAGGGTCACCAGGGGACACGGGCTAAGAGTAGAGGGGAGAAGATTTAGGAAGGAAATCAGGAGACACTATTTCACAGAGAGGGTGGTATGTAAATCTGTGAACAGCTTCAAAAGGGCATGGGACAGGGAACAGGAGAGTGAGGGTGGGGGAGGTGGGGTGTGGGGGTGGCAGTGTGATAAAGGGGAGAGGGGGCAGCTGCAAACTAGGGGTGTTGGCTGCACACTCGTGCAGACTTGGATAGACTGGGTGTTCTGTTTCTGCTGGCACATTCGTATGTTCGTAATCATGTAATAGATAGCCAGCATTTTTCTTGATACAGTTTTCCACTGTACTGGATGATAATGTTTTTGAAAAGAAGACTCTGCGAATTCTGGGAGGAGGGATATTGTTTTCCTGTCAGATAACCTGGTCATTCTGTTGTAGCATGAAGCTGAAAGTGACGGCATCTTGATAAGAAGGATATAACAAAGCTAGACGTACAAATAGTTGTCCTAAATTTGAATTGCATTGAAGCATGCAACAAAGACATATGTGTAGTATTTCAGGTCATGCCCCTTAAGTTCATGAAGGACAGCTGTTTCAGAGGTTAAATCTGATACCACCACTTATGGTCAGTTTTGCGTTTGTTTTTTTCCCCCACTTGTTTTAGCTGCCCTTCTATTGTTCTTGCAAATGTTTATTCCACAACTACAATGTAACTTGCAAATAGTGGTGACTTTATTAAAGGCACTTTACTGTTGGCACTGCCTTACCCAACGACTAATCTTAGCAGCATTATGCTGTATTATAAAATGAGTTGGAAACATCCTGAAAACTGATTGGTTTAAGTAGTGTTTGACCTGTGAGTGCTGACAGTAGTAGGAGTCCAATTATATGCATCCAGTTGCACCCGCCAGGACTAAAAATGTGGGTCAAAATTCAGTATTTTGGATCCAGAATGTAATAAGCCTTTAAAACAGTTAAAATTCTCTATTTTGTTTCTATTTTAATAGAATATTTAAAGCAATTTTGCCTTGTTGGGCCATCATGCCCCCACAGCAGACACACACCCTCACCAACCTACTTTAACTGTCCGCATTGCTCAGAAACTGAGAAATAGGGCTTGTTTTTTTAATGGCCATGATGAATGCTCAGTAACAAACCGAAAAGCAATGTTATTTATTACAGTATTACATATTACATTGTTTTACTCTCCGACTGGCTACCGACATGACCTGAAACACACAGCCTTCCCTAAGCCCAGAACGGTCTTTTTTTCTTCAAAATGGCCAAACATACTATACTTTCTCCAGACAGCAGCTGGTTACTCTGTACTCTGTCTGTACTTTATATGTGCACAGGGTGGCACAGCATACCTGTGGCAACCAGCAACATCCTCCCTCTCCTGGGTTACAAGTGTTTAGGGATACAGGTACTGTATACAGTTTGTAAAATACCATATAAAACCAAAATACTGTCCTCCTTAGTACTGGAATTAAAATGATTGTGTGGCCCCTGGGCTCCACTTCATAGCTCTGATGTGCACCAGTGCCCCTGTAGCTCACGCTGGCATTTCATTTTTGGTGGGGAGGTGCTGTCTGCCTGGCTTGGAAGTTGGGGAGGAACCCAATAAGCCTACACCCCATAGCTTGTAAAGTGCAAATTCCAACCCCTCCGTTCTTTTTGCATTATATCAGTTGCTTCTTTAGTTAATCCCAACATGTTTGTATGCCAGCCCAAAGCTGTCCTGATTCTTTATGTAACCCCTAGGTGGCGCTATCCCTGGGGCTACTATCCCTGCCTGCTTGGCTAGTAACAGGTTAAGGGGCCTAGGTTCAGTGACGGGTGCCTCCACCCAAAGGTCAGGGTTGGTAGTAGTCTGACTAACCAGGACACAGCCCTCTGGGACACTGTGACCCCCCCTTGTCTCCTACTAGTGGTCCACACAGTACACAGTGTATACCTTCCCAATACCCCTGACCAGTTTGGCACACACACACACACACACACACACACACACACACACTCTGTGTATGCTGAGCACTTACCCCCAGGACTGGTTCCTTCGGCTTGGCTCTGGGGACACCCTGTAAAACAAGGTGATGCAATACCAAAGAAACAATGCAATACCTTCAGCATAAACTGACACCACAGTCAATGTAAATTGCAGAAAAAAGTAGATCTGATTTATTCAGGGGGACTGTAACTAGGATGGGAGCAATCAGGTTAATTGACTTAATCACACTAAAAATCACATTGCTGTGCATGCAGTCAGAGTCCCATTTAGTCGCACTGTCTGGGTACCCAAGATGGAAAAAGAGCTAGCCAGGACCGTTGCCCAGGGTAGGCTGGCATTGCAGCTGGTTGGGGCCCTGTGAAGAAACAAACAATGTGCACACACCCCAGTTGTAATCTGGAGCCAGAGGGCTCAGTTCGTGGAAAAAACACAATCAGATGACAGGATTTTTATTTTTTTTTGTTATAATTTTTATTCAAGATCATTTTTCAGCTGGGGAAGGGGAGGGGATACAAAAGAAAAAAGGGGAGAGGGAGAGAAGGAAGGGGAAGACAGACAGTCACAATTCATAAAATATTAAAACTGCTTAGGGTTACACTGTAAATCGGTTAGCATAGCATTGTAATTACATTGCGTACAGTGTCTTAGTAAAGGACAGCAGGAATGAGAGAGAAAAAAAAAAGGAAAAGATGAAATAAAAAAAATAAAAAAACCCATACAGGAAAGAGAATTAAAATATCGAGTTACAAATAATTTCATGAGGTAGGGTTACTATAAGAACTTATACAACATATGCTATAGACTCTGACTGGTACATTATTAATTCAGTTGAATTGCACAATTAAACCAAGCCCTTACTCTAACACCTGGACGACTGGCCTTATCAGTTAAGTCGTTCAAAGTTGAACTCTGTGATTCTTGTCCCCCCATGGCCCCTCTTTCCATGGGATTCTTGTATGGGACAAAGGAGGGATCCTTAGACATACAGTTCTCATCTAGGCCATTTCACTGTAAATAAATCAGTTTCATCATTTAAATAAGAGATTCTTTCTGATCTATAAATCTGAGTAACAATCTGCCTCCATTCCAACACGATTGGAACATTGGGGATAAGCCAGTATCGTGTCGGGGCCTTTTTGGCCGCTAGCAACAAAGCCCCTAGGAGGTATCATGTAAATGGATCTCTACCCTCCAGAGGAAAGACATGGAGGATAAATAAATCTGCTGATAAAGTGAGTGAGACATCCAATTCCAACTGTAATGAAGTCAGAAAAGATTGTATTAAAGGACAGGCCCAGAATATGTGAGTGTGATGTGCCTTTAATTCCCCACACACCCGCCAGCAAACCCCTGAATGTGCAGGAGTAAAGTGTGCTGTCACTGTAGGAGTATGAAAGAACCTGGTCAGTATCTACCAAGAAAACAGCCTCCAGGTGTAGGAGTATGTAAGCTCAGCCATTGAAAGGCAACCCTTATACCAGTTTTCTTTTGGAATATCAAAACCAAATTCCTTCCTCCATTTATCACATATACCCTCACTATTCACACCCTGGGTTTCCCCAGGCACCTTATACAAAACCGAAACCATATGGGGTGCATTGCCAGCTTGTATACATCGTTGGATGCAAGAAATCAGTGGGGAGGAATATTCATATTGTCGTACCCGAACGGATAAAGACTTAAAAAAAAGTGTCTTAGTTGCAAATATCTATAAAAATCTTGACGTCTCAAACCATGTGTTTGGCTTAAAATCAAAAAGGTTTGAAATCGGACCCATTTAAGAATTGGGTAAGATTAGTGAGCCCCAAATGTTCCCAGGTGGCAAATGTGTGGTCGTACAATGCTGGGTGGAAATCCTCAAAGGGTAGTGGGGCAAATAAGTGGAAGAAATAAGGAAAGAGATGAATATCTGCGTATGGAACTCCAAACTTTTTCAGTTGGTATTTGATCCAGGGGTTCATCTGGACCGGATCATGTGGTTGGGAGGGGGGCATACAGTGTGTCATAGTTTTAATTAGTTGCTTATAAGGCATTAAACCTTCTTCAATTTCTCTCCACAGAACAGGGTAAGACCTAGCTAAGGGGCAGACTATAAATGAGAGGTGTGTGGCCCAATTACATAATTTAAAATTAGGGAGGGCTAGTCCACCCACTTCCCTAGGGAGGTACAGAATAGAAGCATGCACTCTTGGTCATTTACCGGCCCAGATAAATTTACTAATGAGTTTATTCCAGGCCCTATACGTATTATCCGGAATACTTATTGGCACATTACGAAACAAATAAAGGGCTTGAGGTAAAGTCACCATCCGAATCACATCGTCCCTCTGGAGTAAATTCAAAGGGAGTATATTCCAACCCACTAGGTCTGCCTGTAACTGGGTAAGGAACAAATCATAATTATGTTTAATTATATCAGCTGTCCGGTGGGAGAGGTATATACCTAAGTACTTTAATTTATCTAAATCCCAGCAGAATGGGAACCCTTGTTTAAGTGTTGGAGAGGGGGGAAAAATGAAAAGTCAGTGCTTCAGTTTTGGTAGTATTAAGTTTGTAGCCCGAACTGCCGAATAGGTCTAATAATTCAAAGACTGCTGGTTCTGATTGGGGGGGGGGATTTGTTAAAAAGAGCAGGACATCATCCGCATAAAGGGCTATGCGGTGTTCCATACCCTCCATCTGTACTCCATTTATCCAAGGGGAGTCCCTAATGGCTTGTGTCAGAGGTTCAATAAAAATAGCAAATAAACCAGGGGACAAGGAACAGCCCTGCCGGGTACCCCTAAACAAGGAAAAATAAGGGGAGTGATCTTCCGAGACTTTCACACAAGCCAGAGGTGATGAGTAAAGTGTCTTTTATCAAGGAAATAAACAAAGCGGAGAAGCCCATCTTGCCTAGAACAACAAATAAAAAAGGCCACATGACTCTATCAAATGCCTTCTCAGCGTCAAGGCTGAGAAGGACAGAGGGTGTTATCAGAGATTGCATTTCTTGAACTAAATGTAGGGCTCTTCTAGTGTTATCTGTAGTTGATCTGTCACTAACAAAGCCTGTCTGATCTAATTTAATTATTGTGGGGAGAACTGTATCCAGACACTTAGCCAGAATAGACATCAGATACTTATAATCTACATTCAAAACTGAAATTGGGCGATATGCTGCACAATTCTGTAGGTCCTTACCAGGTTTGGGAATTGGGGATATTACTGCATACGACCAGCTGGGTGGGGGAGTCGCAGAGCCTTGTAATGCATCATTGTACAGTGCTTTCAGAAAGTATTCAACCCCTTGGATTTTGTCACATTTTGTGATGTTGCAAACTCAAATTAAAATACATTTATATGGGATTATTTTGTCACGTATCTACACAAATTACTCTAATGTCAAAGTGGAATGAAACTTCTGAAATGTTTTGTACATGTAATTTTAAAATAAAAGCCTGAAATGGCTTGATTTGATAAGTATTTACCCCCTTTGCTATGACGCTCCAAATTGAGATCAGGTGCGTCCAATTTCCTTGTGAGATCACACTAAAACTTGAATGGAGTCCACCTGTGGTCAGTTCAAATGGTTGACATGATTTCAGAGAAATACACCTGTCTATATAAGGTCCCTGTTGACAGTGCATGTCACAGAGAAACTGTACCATGAAGACCAAGGAGCTGTCTGTAGAACTCCGTGATAGAATTGTGAGGAGGCATAGATCTGGGGAGGGGTATAAAAACATTTCTGGGGTGTTGAAAGTTCCCAGGAGCACAGTCAAGTCGATCATTTGGAAATGGAAAGATTACGGAACCACCCAGACTCTTCCTAGAGCAGGCCGTCCTCCCAAACTGAGCAACCGGGCAAGAAGGACCTTGATCAGGGAAGTGACCAAGAACCCAATGACCACCCTGACAGAACTACAGAGTTCCATGGCTGAGACGGAGAACCTGCCCAGAGACAACAATCTCTGCAGCACTTCACAGATGTAGCCTCTATGGGAGAGTGGCTGACGGAAGCCACTCCTGAGAAAAGGCCACATAATAGCATGCCTGGAGTTTGCAAGAAGGCACATGGCAGACTCTGAGACCATGTGGCAAAAGATTCTCTGGTCTGATGAAACAAAATTGAACTCTTTGGCCTGAATGCAAAGTGCTATGCCTGGCAAAACCGAACGCAGCTCAGCACCTATGTAACACCATCCCTACCATGAAGCATGGTGGTGGCAGCATCATGTTATGGGGATGCTTTTCAGCGGCAGGACTGGGGCACTTGTCAGGATAGAGGAACAATGAATGGAGCCAAATACAGGCACATCCTTGAGGAGAACCTGCATCAGTCTACAATAGACCTTGGACTGGAGGCGAAGATTTACGCTCCAACAGTATCACACCCCAAGCATACAGCCAGAGCAACACTGGAGTGGCTTCAGAACAAGAAGGTGAATGTCCTTGAGTGGCCCAGCCAAAAGCCCAGATTTGAATCCCATTGAGAATCTGTGAAAAGACTTAAAGATTGCGGTTCACCGACGCTCCCCATTCAACTTGACAGAGCTTGAGCAAATCTGCAAGGAAGAATGGGGGAAAATCCCCAAATCCAGATGTGCAAAGCTGATACAGACATACCCATGAAGACTCAAAGCTGTAATTGCTGCCAAAGGCGCTTCTACAAAGTACTGTCTTGGGGGGGTGAATACTTAAGTAAACAAGATATTTGTTTTTAATGTTTCATACATTTTTGTTACACAATACAAATATTTTTGCCTCTTTAAATTGTTTAGTATGCTGTGTGAATCAAGAGGGAAACAAATTATTTCAATGCATTAAAAATTCTGGTAGTAACACAATAAAATGTGACAAAAATCCAAGGGGGGGTGAATACTTTCTGAAGGCACTGTAAACCCCCAGGAGGAGAGGGGCTAATATTTGCCCTAATTGTTTATAGAATTCCATACCATACCCATCATGGCCAGGGGCCTTCATAGTTGTGGAACGTGAAATGGCTTCATTCAATTCAAGAAGCATTATGGAGGAAACTAAAGAAGATCTTTGATCCTCATCCAGCCTTGAGAGGCTCAATGGTGAAAGAAAGGCTCTAATGTCCCCAGGGTCTGATGGATGTTCTGGTGTATATAGTGATCTATAATAATCACAGAAAATCTGGGAGACCTGGTCAGCTTTAGAATAAATACCTGATGTAGGGTCCGTAATAGTGGATATAGTGGCGAGCCGGCGTTGCCTGCGAAGCCTTTATGCCAGTAGGCTCTCGGTCCCACTTCCCCATATCTTTGCCTTAAAAAGGCTAATGCCACTTCTGTATGCTGTCGAACCAATGATTCCAGCTCCTGCCTAACTTGTTTCAACTGGGCCTCTACCGAATAGTTCCCCTGTTGGTGGGCGGCTTGGAGAAAATGAAGGGTTGCCTCTAAATGTATTTGTTTTTCTATCCTCTGTTTTGCCTGGAGAGAGGAATACTGTATTAGGTGGCCCCTTAGAACCACTTTCAGTGTGTCCCACCTGATGGCTGAGGAAATTTCCAGACTTGAGTTGTCACATAAAATTTCCTGTATTTTCTCTTCTAGAAATTCTCTAAATTGGGCATTTTTAAGATGGACAGGGTTTAGTCTCCACAGCGTATTTCGCTTTTCAAGGCCTAAATCCCACTTTGTTATAACTGGAGCATGGTCAGTATGAACAATATCACCTATAGCTACCTCCCTAAGAGTTTCTGAGCATTCTTTCTGTGTATAGCAGTGATCTGTCCTAGAGTAAGAACCATGAACAGCAGAATAAAACATATATTTTCTATCTCTAGGGTGAAGGGAGCTCCATACATCAACCCAGCCCGCCTCCTGGACAAATAGATAACACGCTTTTGATTTGAAAGATATGTTGCAGGGAGCTACCCTGTGTACTACTCAAGGTACCCAATGCTGAGAACAAGATAGATGATGGTTGATCTTACTTAAAGTGGGAGCTGTTGCAGCAGGCTATCACAATAAGGGCTATGCCACTGGCACTAGGACCCACCGGAAAACTTCTTAGCCAGCAGTACCCAGCAGGGACTGCTCCCGCAATCTACTCCGCCCTGTTGTCAGCCCTGGTACAAAGAAGCGGACCCAACTCCACCCAGTTCTTTTCCGCCCGTCCCCGCACGTAAAGAGTTCTACAGTCTTGGCTTGCAGCCCAGCTAAAAAACTTCAGGTTTTTTTTTGCCCTTTCTACTGTTTTTCTGCTGCTTTTCCTCCAGTCTTTCGACAGTTTTGTTCTACTGCCATATGTTTTCACCGTCCTTGGTCTCCTCGTCTGGACCCCATGTCAACAAGTGCAGTTGCAGCCACCAGATTCCTTCCAAGGACGGCCACAAAAATTGCGTCTTTTTGTCTGGGGCCTGAGCACGACACCACGTCCTGTTTGTCCTGCCAGAGTTTCACCAGCCGGACTCTGATTCGCCGCCTGAAGGTATACTTTCTTGAAAAGAAAATGGATCTGCACACCTTAGGGGAGAAGGCAAAGTGCAAGGATAAAACCAAGCAGCCCCGCGACAAAGACCGTAGTAAGTCCCGGCACCAGTCCAGGTCCCGGTCTTGCTTCCACTCACAGCCCTCTCCGAAGAAAGCCCTTGGTTCTACGGACTCAGGTGAGCATCTAAAATCTAAGGATCAGGCTAAGGCTGGGCCTTCGGGGGGAGAAGCAAGCGAACCCTAAGGTGATTCCGCTAAAGGTCACCATTAAGTCCTCGGAGGTGCAAGCTTCAGCTCCGCCTTCCAAGGCCTCGGCACTGCCCATCAAGAGCGCGCCTGTGGAGTCTAACACTACAGCACCCCCTGGCGGTTCTCTGTCGTCTGTCCCCATACCGACACCTGATGAAGGAGCGTCGGATCTAGGCGCAGCTGACTAAGGGACTGCGGCTCCATCCTCCAAGTCTTCCTCCCCTAGGGGCTCTCCAGGAAGCTCTCCTTCCAGGGTCAACGTTCCAGATATTCCCTTTCTGGGGAAAGCGGCCTCCGTCTTCATGAAGGACGAGATCCAGGATCTTTTTTTCCCTTCTTGTTGGGGCAGGTGCAGAAGCGTACACCCCCCCCCCCGAAGCCGGCCCAGTCCCGGTTCCAGACCCTTCGGGTGAACCACAGCCAGGAGGTGTATCTTGGCCGAAGAAGACTCCCAAGAGGCTGCCGCCTACACCTCCCCCAAAGGCTCGTTCACGGTCCATAGACCAACACCGGCGCTCTACAAGATCTGGTAGCTGACGCTGGGTCAGGTCTTCCACCAGGAGCCGTTCCCGTTCTGTTAGGAGGGATCGCTCCCGACGTCAGTCCTCTGACCAATGTCTGTCTCCACTCCGCCGTCTGTCTTCGGACCGTCTGTCGGTGAGTCACCGACATTCAAGTGGGGCTAGTCACAGGTATAGTTCTGGCTACTCGACACTAAGTAGCCCTTCCACCTCTTCTTCCTCTTCTTCCTCTTCTACCTCTTCCATCTCTGGAATCGGAGGGGGTCCCTGGGAGAGAAGGACCAGCCCCGCTCGCCTCCTGATGATCCTAATTTCATAGACGTCATGAGGCACATCCAGGACTCCAGTGAATGGGATACGGAGGAACTGGATCCGGAACGCCGGCGATTGGCTAAGTACCTGAGGCAGTAGGAGCCTAAACCCTTTGTGGTGCCTCCTTTGGTGTACACATTCCAGGACCTCACCTGGATTACCTGGAAGTGTCCGGCTTCAATCCTGGCAGTTCCGAAGAAATCGGACAGGCCGTACAGAGCCCTGAGGGAAGAACCATTTCTGGCCAAACACCCTCAGGAGCACTCTTCAGTGATTACGGCAGCTCATGATAAATCTAAGCAGCCCAAGCACCTCAGCTCACAGCCTCCCGATCCGGAGTCTCGTTATTTGGACCAGGTGGGCAAGAAGGTGTATTCTGCCTCCACCTGTTCAATTAGATCCCTGAACTTCCTAACACATATGGTCCAGTACCAAATTGCGCTCTGGGAGCGGGGACAAGAGCTGGTAAACGCCTTGCCAGACTCCGAGAAAAAGACAGAGATTCTGGACGTCCTAAAATAGGGCTTGGATGTAGGCACACATGTTTTGCGTGCCTCGTATGAAACTGCGGATACGGCAGCCAGAGCAGCAGCATCAGGTGTCTGTCTCAGGCGCCATGCCTCGTTGAGGGTCTCTGGCTTTCACCAGGATCTGCAGTCTGGCATCCAGGACTTAAGGTTCTAGGGTGCAATTTTGTTTGGGCAGGAGACGGAGTCTCTCATCTCTCTCTCTTCCAAGAGTCAGGCAAATCCATCTGGTCTGTCCGCCAAATGTACCATGGAGACCAGCGGAGACAGCGCAAGTGGCCATTTCGGAAGCCCTCTATGGTCAAGCCTCTGGCAATCAACAGGGCCAAAGAGGTGGCTTTCGGAGGAGAGTCGGCAACCAACAGCCTGGAGGCGTTCCTCATGGCCCCAAGTCCTCCCAGGCCTCTCTGCCCACACCTGATTTTGCCCAGTGACTCCCTTCCAACCCCCTCCTCCGACGGAGGTTCCAGGGGAGGTGTTAGGGGGTCGTTTCTCCCTTTAGCTTCAGGGATGGAGCTCGATCACTGCAGACAAATGTGTCCTAGACATCATAAGGAGAGGACACACACTAGGGTTCACGGAGATTCCTCCAGACACTCCACCAAGGTTCTCCAGATATCCTCCTTCTCATATACTGCTTCTAGAAGGAGAGATGCAGGCCCTCTTGCAAAAAAGGGCGCTGGAACCAGTCCCCTTGCGGCAGCAGGGAAAGGGGTATTATTCCCACTTCTTCCTGCTCCCAAAAAAGACCCAAGACCTTCATCCCATTCTGGACCTAAGCTCTCTCAATCTTTATATAGAGTACAAAAGGTTCCAGATGGTGACCCTTCCAGGACTTCTTCCTCTGCTGCACCAAGGGGACTGGCTTTGCTCCCTAGACATGCAAGATGTGTACATGCATATCGGGGTCTTTCCCCCTCACTGGAAGTTCCTGAGGTTCCACTTCCAGGGGGAACATTATCAGTTTCGGGTTCTTCTGTTCGGCCTCTTCTCTGCTCCTCAAGTCTTCACGAAATGCTTGGCAGTAGTGGCTGTGGCTCTAAGGCGTCAGGGTCATTATGTCTTCCCGTACCTGGACGATTGACTGCTCGCGGCCCCATCAATTCGCGGCCCCATCAAGGTCATACCTGCTTCCAGCTCTCGGAGACACCTCTACTCTCTTCCGAGACCTGGGGATCTCCCTGAACCTTCCAAAGTCTTCCCCAGAACCCAGCCAAAGACTTGTCTTTATCGGAGTGGTTGTGGATTCGGTTCAGGGCATGGCTTTTCTTCCCCCAGAGGGGGCTATCGCTTGTGGGAGATGGCCGAATCGGTAGTAATAACTCCTCGGGTCCCAGCAAGGACCTTGCTTAGACTTCTAGGGCACATGGCAGTGGCCATTCCAGTCGCTCCTCTGGCCCGCCTCCACATGAGGATCCCACAATGGATGCTCAGGGTACAGTGGGATCAGTGCTCCGATGACCTAGACCACATGGTCAGAGTCACAGAGCCAGTAAGGAGAACGCTTCTTTGGTGGATGGATCCACTCAATTTGGAAAAAGGGGTCCTCTTCCGTCCAGAGCCCCTGGATCAGACCCTTACAACAGATGCCTCGAATTTGGGGTGGGGAGTGCACCTGGGGGCCCCCCAAATGCAGGGCATTTGGACCCCTGAGGAGCGTGAACTCCACATCAGTGTCTTGGAGATACGAGCGGTCTTCAGTGCGCTACATGCCTTTCAGGAGGACCTTGTACCTGGCTCTCTTCTGGTTCAGACAACAAGGCGGTTGTCTTCTTTTATATCAGCAAACAAGGGGGTGCTCATTCTTACCCACTGTCCAGGAAGGCTATGAGAATCTGGTATTGGGCACTGGAACGGCACATCACTCCGCGGTGCACATTCCAGGGGTCCTAAACAACTTGGCTGATCGTCTCAGCAGATCTCAGTGGGAGCTACTGCAATCAGTATCGGATCAGCTGTTCAACACATGGGGTCGTCCAGAGCTGGACTGGTTTGCGTCACTATACAATGCCAAACTGCCAGTTTTCTGCTCGCTGCTCTGCACGTCTGGCCAGATGTGTTGTCCCTTTGTTGGGCAGGGAGGTTTCTTTACGCCTTCCCTCCCTTTCCCCATCGTCCAGAGAGTTCTGTTTAAGTTACAGGCCGAGGGGGCTCAAATGATTCTAATTGCCCCGCTGTGGCCTCGGCAGATTTGGTTCCCACTACTTCAGCGGCTATCCACGGAACCTCCAATCCCGCTGCCAATATTCCTGCAGTTGCTATCCCAGGATCAGGGTTCGCTGGTCCATCCCGATCTCTGATCCTTACACCTTTATGCTTGGCTCCTTCGGATGTAGCGAAATACAGGTATAGCATATCCCCAGATGTGGCGGATGTTCTCGTGTTGGTGAGAAAGCCCTACACATGCTCCACTTATGCTATGAAGTGGAAGCGGTTCTGCTTGTGGGCCTCGTCTCACCATCTGGATCCCATTACCTGTCCAGTGAACTGAGCTCTACAGTATCTTCTCTCCTTATACCAGCAAGGCTTGAGGTACTCCTCCATAAAGGTGCAAATGTGGGCTGTCTGTGCTTATCATGCTCTTTCGGGAGACAGGGCCTTAGCCCAGTTGGATGTGGCCTGCACCTTTTCATGGGGGATTCTTCACATGAGACCTCCCATTGGGGATCCTATCCCACCCTGGGGCCTTCTGTTTGTGTTGGAGAAGCTTACTCTTCCTCCATTTGAACCTGCAGCAGACTGTGAGCTGCGATATCTTTCCTGGAAGGTTTGCTTTTTAGTTGGCATTACGTCAGCTCAAAGAGTTTCCGAGCTTCAGGCTCTGATGTGTAAAGAGCCATATTTAATTTTCCACAGGGGAAAGGGTTTCCCTGAGGACAAATCCTAAGTTTCTTCCAAAAGTGGTCTCTGAATTGACCCTCAACCAGTCGGTTGACCTTCCAGTTCATTTCTCTTCTCCCTCTAACAGAGGGGAAGCTCTCCTTCACACTTTGTACATCCACAGGACGCCAAGGTATTACCTTAAGCTAACGGCTTCTCACGGTCAATTGGAGCAACTGTTTGACATTCGCGCCACAAGACTTGGGTAAACCAGTGTCCAAGCAGACCATTTCTAAATGGATTGTCCACTGTGTTTCTTTCTGCTATGAGAAGCACAACAGACCCCTTCCGGGCCCGGTTAGGGGTCAGTCCACCAGGGGAGTGTCTGCTTCCTTCGCCGTGATGCGGAACATCTCGATTAGGGACATATGCGCCGCCGCCACCTGGAGTTTAGTGGATACTTTCATAATGCACTACAGCTTGGACATTGCCTCCAGACGCCATGCCGGCTTCGACCTGGCAGTCCTTCAGGAACTCCTGTCTTGATCTTCTGTGTTCAGCTTCCTCTCTTCCACCTCCTGGGGTCAATTACCTCCTTGGCGAGGGACTGCTTGGGATTCAGTCCTTATTGTGATAGCCTGCTGCAAGAGCTCCCACTCAAAGTTAGATAGTACAGTTATGTAAGAACTTACCGTAGCAGTAGATCTTCAAGAGGAACTCTTGCAGCAGCCGTTACTTTCCTGCCCTCCATCCCCTTTTGAGGTGTACAGAGCATCATCTTCGAGCCTCGCGCCGTTCTCCTGTCAGGGCTTGTTCACGGGCCTTGGCGGGGAAACTAGGGTGGAGCTGGGTCTGCCCCCTTTTGTACCAGGACTAACGGGGCAGAGCCGACGTCTGAGGTGGTCATTGCTGGGTACTGCTGGCTGAGAAGTTTTCTGTTTGGTCCTAGTGTCTGCGAAACAGTCCTTATTGTGATAGCCTGCTGCAAGGGCTCCTCTCGAATATCTATTGTTACGGTAAGTTCTTACGTTTCTGTACTTTCTGGATTGCCAGAAGGAGCAGGGTAGGGAGACAAGGCCCTTGTGGCAGGACCCAACGGCATGTGAGAGCAAGCGGATTCAGTCCGATGCAGCTGGGAACAGCCTTCAACACATGGCTCAGTTCTGGGAGGGGAATGAGGCAGCGACTCCCTCCATTTCACAGCACATTTGTATGTAAAGAAAGTTTACTGTACCAGGCAGGCGACTCCTTGGTCCTGATCGCAAAATCACTGCTAAACCCAGGAGTACAACAACAGCTAAAGTTCCTGACAGGCCGATCGCTTTTAGCAAAATCTTTGGTCTTCTTCAGGTGAGCCCGGTTATAAATCAGCAGCTTAATTCAGTTCTGCACCCTGGATTTAGTCCGATGAGACAACCACTCTTCTCAGGGCAGAAAACTGCAAGCTGGCCGGAATTCCAGCATTCCACGGTTCTCCCGCATGAACTACTGCATAACCACGACTGCTTAGACACAGAGCAGAGCTCCTTCTCTCTGTTTCCAACTCTAATCTGGCGCCAGCAGACAGCTCAGGGGATTTCCTTTAGATCCAAAAGGTTCGATTGGTTGGTTCTGCTGTCAGTCACAACATACTCCCCCTGTTGATGCAAAAAGGTGGCAACAGTCCAAAACTACAATTCCCAGAATCTGGCACCACACAGTACCACTTTAACAGGCTCCATTTTAGAGTCCTCGCACACTGATTGCTCCAGTTCGGCAGTTCGGGACCAAAATGGTGGAGCTAAACTGAGCAGTCCTTACTGCAAGAAATGCAGGTTAGAACAAACTACATTTTATCACTACTTTAAATGATTACCAGCAATTAGTTGCATCTTTCAGTAGGGCTCCCTCCGCACAGTTAGCGATTGCAGAAACGGAGCGATTATTCCTCAGCCTAGGCGGGACTCTGGCATGGAAACACACTATCCCCCTATTTAGACTAATTATGACTGCAAGCAGGCAGCACTTAGAGGCAGTGCATGGAGGCTTTACAAGTGCTCACTGGCAACAACATTCAAACGGCTTTAGTGCCGAACACCAACCAGGCAGTGAACAATTAAATAAACTCTTGGAAGACTTTTCAGGAGCCTTCATTTGTAGGTGGGTTACATTTATTTCCTATCCAGTGCCTGAACTTGCAGTGTTCTTATAAAATCACCACTTATGGACCACAGGGTACAGGGGTATGCATTGCTCAATAAAGTAATGCTCTGCTACCTTTTTTTCCCCACGTTAAGCAGCACAACAGGACAGACGATGCAAGTTGCACTTGCAAATCACTTAACACTGGCTACTAGAGCCGAACAGAGCTCCCTACTCACAAAATGAAACCCCATTCTCTGTCTTACTCTGTGTGAATTTGTTTTACACTGTTGATTGAGACAGGCTCATTCGGGACAGACATGCACAAACAGCTCAAAGCATGCAGGCAGTGGGACTGAAGTGCACACAGATCATGCAAATCTGCACCAGTCATGTCTATCACAATCTAGATAGATTTTGACCTGACCTGCTCTCTGTATTAAGTGCTGATTGGTACCACATGGTCATTTCTTGTTGCGTTTGTGGTGCCTGCTTTGGCCATTCATCCTCCTTTGTACTGACGATACGGGAGATGGCAGCAGGTTGGCCACATCCAAACCATCACAGGAAGCTGCTGCATGGTGGTGGTGGGGTATGGAGAGAGGAATACTTTTGAGGAGGACAGGCTGAGGCTGGCTTTCGGGGACCGAGATTGGACGTGCCAAGTGTGGTGTAGTCCAATCAGTTCTCTGACTCAACTTCACTCCACTCCTCCTTCACCCCCCCCCCCCGACCACATGTGTGGCTAGGTTGTTTTACTTCAAACTGAAACAAGCTTTAACAAATAAACAAAAAAATAACCCGTTGTGTGATCATATCAGGGACTCATTTCAGGAAAACGGCCACAAAATGCATGTGGTTAATACTGCACAGTAGATAGGCAGACAGCTTGGAATATTTGTCCATTTGGTCGTGTAGTGTCAACAGGAGCACACCTGAATAGAAATCGGCACATTTTTCCCCTCTTGGGGCATGTTAGCACTGTTATTGCCTGTGATTATGTCTTCGCACATTATCACATGTCTAAACTAAATTTCCAAGATCAACTGTATCCCACCCAACATGTTGGAGCCATTTTATAATTGCACACTCCTACACTTCACAGTGTGGCATATCATGATCTCACCATTTGGGTAGTTAAAGAAGTGAGGCATGATAATATTACATGATATGCAACACCTTGTCTTGAATTATTTCCTGTTACACTCTTGACTGAATGCCAGTTTCTTTTGTCCTTTAACATCTTAAATGTTATGATTTTACTGGGACTCCAGTGTAGAAGTGCTGAGCTGGGCATGGTGTTTGAGACAGCAGTAAGACACAACAGGGTATGGCTAGTTATGTGATAATCGCAGCATGCCCAGATGCATGTCGAGGCATGAGGTCTTTACACTGATTGCCTCAGCACTTGGAAGTGCGGTTATCACATAGCTACCACATGTTGAAGTTATAAAATGAGGAAACTGAGATATTGTAAAAAGAAGTAGACTTTTTTTTTAATTTTATTTAAAAATGGGTATTTTTGTTTGGTAAGTGACAAGTAAAAAGTAATCTTTATCGAGGACATTGCCTCCATTGGGCCACACCTTTGGAACTGTATGTCAATCAGGACCTTCCAAAAACTTTTGCCTAGCTAGGGGCTGCCCCCAGTGTCCTTTTATGGTGGGCATGCTTGTTGGACCTGCATAGAAACCGTGCCAGTGCTTTCTTACAGTGCTGTTTGTTTTTGTTTGCTAGCTAAGTTTTATTTCTATCGACGTTGTCCCTGTACGCTGCCATTGAATGAACCTCAGTTTAGATTTTATACCTATGGTTACAAGATCTGCAAGGATGACGCTCTCAACGTATGAGTTTGTTCTTTGGGCCTGTCCCATAACGTGAGAGACTGCAAGATCTGCCAGGGATTTAACCAGGCCACGAGGAGATGTCGAAAGGTCTTGGAGACTTTCTTTGCCATAAAAGTGATGGAAGTTCAGGCAAAGGCCGGGGGATTCAAGTCTGCTGCTCCCTCACGACTGGTCACTCTGGGTAAGGATGTGCTCTGGCAGTCTACTGCATTGCTGCTGGGGATGGTGAAGACAATGGAGAAATCTTCATTGAGACCCTTCTCCTCTTCCAGTCACCATAAGCTTATGGAGAAACATGCTTCACTGATGTGAGGTCAAGATCTCCATTGGAGGAGGGTAAGTCCTCATTGGCATCTGCTTTGGTGTCATTGACTACAGCCCCCTGACTTTCGTGATACCAAGATTGGGGCCTGACTCTGGTACTGCCGTACTTGCTACAGGTGGTATGTAGCCATCATTGACTGCTTGGTTTCTGACAACAACCGTAGTCGCAGTCCCAACACTGGGCGTCATCAGCTCACAGGTTATTTTAGCATAGTTTTCAGAGAGTTAATGCACCTTATCTCGACGTCACAAGCGGCATTGTCTGTTCTGTCGACAGTGCCTTCTCCATCAGCACAATTGTCATTGAAACTGAAAAGCATACCCGTAACATGGACAGTACTGCCGCCACCTCTGTAGTCAGCTATATCAGTTACCCCTGTCGATGAGAAGGTGGAGTATAATCCTGACCTTCTAGAGGAAGAGGATTTGGAAGATGAAGGTGGTGGTGACGAACCCTATGAAGGAGATTTCCCTTCCAGCTCAGCCTTTTCCTCATGTAGTGAGGACTCTGGTATATAACCCCACAGCTGTTTAAACAAATCCAGAGTGCGACAGAAATTGTGGGTGAAGACGAAAACTCCAGTAAAAGGAACCTAATGGAGTTATTAGCTGCTCCCACTATTGTGGTGCCCCCTGTATATTCTGCCTTAGAAGATGCTACATTTGCTGCCTGGCACAGACCTAGCACTCTGTCAGCAGTCCACAGGAAGCTACAAACAGTATCCTGCTCAGTCTGTCAGGCCTTTTTGTGGCTCAGCCTGAAGCCGACCGTGTGGTTACCATGGCTGCCCATGATCACTCTTGGGCCCTAGAGAGATGAACACCCTACCTCCTGACAAGAAGTCCAGAAATTTGGATAAGATGGTTAGGAAGACTTATGCCTCTTCCATGATGGACCTTCATATTGCAAACTACCAGGCTTATGTGATGAAGTATCAAAATAGCCTCTGGAAGTCAGCCATGGCTACAGCACAGCAATTGCCTGATAGCCATGCCAAAAAAGAATTACTGAAGGCTGTCTCTGAAGGCCTGGATACTGGTAAACATTTACTTAGATCTGCATATGATGCTGCTGCAAGATCAGCTGCCTCTGGTGTCTGCCTTAGGAGGTGTACTCCTGGTTCAAAGTGGCAGGATTTGCCTCGGACATCCAACAGACTGTGCTTAATGCCCCTGTTGGGGCGTAAGCTGTTTGACCAGGATGTGGATAATTCTTTCAGACGTCAAGTCATCCAGAATGGCCCCGAGGTCAGTAAAATCCCTGAACTCTCAAAATACATACAGGAGTCAGGGTAGGGGTGCTTTTCAGAAGCCTACTGGCCATGGAGGCCATGGCTGCCATCAGCTCTGCTGTGCAGAGGTCTCAGCTGGACCTACTGCCACGGTAGCCACTCCAAGATCCCCAGAGGATCTGTGCAGGCAGCCCTGGCCCCTTCTAACTCCCCACTTCAACTCCTCAATGACTGTTACCAGGAGTGCCAGTGGGGAGAGAAAGATTTCACTTCACCTTCAAAAAAGGAGGGAGATCGCCTCAGAGGAATGGATCCTGGAAATAATAGACAAAGGGCATGCATTGGAACTACTCTTAAAAACCTCCAGTGGAGTCTCCATCCCATTCTCATTACCCCTAGGGACACCTGTCTCTGTGAGGGAAGAAGTTTAGTCTCTGCTTCTGAAAAAAAAAAAAAACAATGGAGTCTGCTCCTCTCAAAGAAAGGAACGGGGGTTTACTCAAAATACTTTCTGTTCCCAGAGGCCACCGGAGTCTTGTGTCCTGTGTTGGATCTCGGAGCCCTGAACAAATGAATTAAATACAAAAAGTTTTGAATGGTTTTGCTTCAGGCTCTCATTCCTCTTCTGTGGAAAGGAGACTGGCTGTTTGCCCTGAGTACGAAGGATGCTTACCTTCATATCCAAATTAGACAGTGTCACAGGCAGTACCTTAGATTCACTCTTAAGGACTGCCATTAACCGTTGAGTCTTACCCTTTGGCTTGCCTTCAGCATCCCAGGAATTTACAGAATGCTTCACAGTTGTGGCAACATCCCTTAGGAGGGAAGACCTATATGTCTTCCCCTATTTGGATGACTGGCTCCTGCAGGGCTCTTTCCAACATAACAGTTGAAAAAAAGTAAAGTACTCTAGCCAAAATATGATCCCAGACAATGGACTTACAATGCATAGTATTTTATTGCAGTGTGACACCCTCTGATGAAGGCCAAGATTCGGGCCGAAGCGCTAAGAGTCCTGCTTCTTAGCGGTTGTGTATGCTGAGGAACACTGCAATAAATACTCTGCATTGTAAAACCGATATCCTGGGATTATATTTGGCTGGAGTGTTTTACTTTTTTGAATTAACATTGATTACTTCTCCCGGGAGCACCCTGGATAACCCTGTGTCACACCTGTTTCTTTTGGACACAGTCCTGCAGGGCTCTTCCAGGGAAGTGGTCTGGTAATCAGTGTTTTGGACAAAGCAGTTGTTCGAGGACCTGGGTATTACAGTCTTTACACCGAAATCCATTTGCTGTCCATGCCAATGCCTCCAGTGTATTAGAACTGTACTGGACATGGCAGTGGGCAGTGCTTTTCTGCCCCAGGACAGACCGGAGGCCTTGATTTCTCAGGTCTGCCTCGTACATAGGAGTCGTATGTCTGCCATGACTGTGCTCCATCCCCTGGACCTGCTGGCAGCTGCCATTGTAACTATCCAGTTGGCACGCCTGCATATGAGAATCCCACAGTAGATTATTCAGGTGCATTGGGACCAACTGATGGACGAGTTGGAGCATATGATCCTTGTCCTGTCCCCACTAACAAAATCTCCACTGTGGTGGATGGAACTGCTGCACTTGCTGTAGGTGGCCTCCTTCTTTACCCCAAATTCAGAACACATCCTTATGACGGATGCCTTTAGGAAAGGATGGGGTGCCCATCTAGGCTTGTACCAAACCCAGTGATTTTTAGACAGACCAGAATTCGGATCTCCACATCTGTGTTCTGGAGATGAGCGCCGCTGTTCTTGGACTCCAGGCCTTTGAAGAGCATCTGTTTTCAAGTCCCCTGTTGATAAGAACAGATACGGTCAGTGCGATGCACTGTATCAACAAGCAAGGGGGCACTCACTTGTAAACTCCGTGCAGGGAAACAGTGAGACTATGGCACTGGGCACTCTCTCACGGTCTGAAACTGACCAGTCATTTTTCTCCCAGGAGTCCAAAAAAGTCTTGGCAGTCAAGGCTAAGTCAGCAAGTGTCACACACATGAGTGAGAACTGCTAACCTCCATAGTAAAAGACCTCTTTTTTTTTTTTGGTATAATCTTTTTATTAAGTTTCCAGCAAAAAACATACAGTACAAGATAGCGACAGACAATACTTCGACACACACGCACGGCACAAAAACAACACATACAACAAAGTGGTACAATCCCTTATTCCCATCAGTTATACATTTAAAGTAAATTGACCTCTTAATACATAGATACATAGACAGTGTCGGCAGATAAGGGGCTATGGCCCAACCAGTCTGCCCATTTGAGCTTGTAAGTTCAGTTTATGTTTTCCTAGAAATCTGTTGCCCCTTACCCCTGACCTCCAGAATTCCTTTATGTCTATCCCATGCATTCTTAAATCCCGTGATTGTTTCAGCCCCCATCACTTCCTCTGGCAGGGTGTTCCACTTGTCCACCACCCATTCTGTGAAGAAATTCTTCCTCATGTTTCCTCTGAATTGTCCTCCCTCCGACTTCATCCCATGCCTCCTAGTCCTGGAACATCTTTTTCACTTAAAAATAGTGAATTCCTGCACCCTGTTCCTCCCTGTAAGATACTTGTATGTCTCTATCATATCCCCTCTCTCCCTCCTCTCCTCCAGGGAGTACATATTCAGTTCCTTCAACCTGTCCTCATAGGACTTGTGATACAATCCATGTACCATCTTTGTTGCCCTAATAATTGACATCTGATCAATCAATCAAATTCTTTATTTATGCAGGTGAACACCATTGAGCAAGCTCATTTACAAGGTGGACCTGCATTACACAAGTCAAGTAACAATGCATTTATATACAGACAAATAGATAGTAGATGCAAGAGTACAACAGTACAGGTAAGCCTGCAATAGACAGGATAAGTAAAAATACATTTGGGTTCAAGTAAAAGACAGTCGGTAAGGGTATACATAACAATAGGGTTGCAAGTCAGTACAAATTTATGCCAGATACAACAACATACATGGTTTAGTAATCCTGTAAGGTAAAGGCATTAGTCCAGTGAAGAGATTAGTTTGAAGTGGATGCTACAAGCAAAGAGACATACATAGTCAATTTAAAAGACCCAGGCGTATCAAGGAGATTTTTCGGAGAAGTGGGCAGCCAGTTTGGAGGTCTGGAACTGGGATAATACTAGGAGGCGAAGGAATGAGATGCTGTGGGTATACAAGGAATAGGTGAGTGAGGGAGGTGAGATTTAGGGCGGTAGATAAGTAGGTGGCTCATGGCCAAGTTATACACTGATACACGAAGGAAGGAGGATGGGAAAAGCAGGGAGGATGTGGAAGGGCGGGTGTAAGTAAGCTAGGATCATTGGAAGCAGTTGCAGGCTTCTGTATTGTATTTTGAGTATAAGGTCTTAAACACAGTGAGACTAACAGGAGTCCTCAGTTTCAGTGATTTCTGCAGCACATTCCAGAGTGACAGTAGAACGAATCCTATGGCAGCTCTCCCAAAACGCTTTAGACACTCTCCGAGAAATCGGTGAACAGCTTCTTAGGGCATAGGTTTCAGGCATATTGAGAGTCAGGCAATCAACTATGTACCGTGGAAGTTTGCCAGTGATAGCTCTATGTCCAGAGAGCTGCATTTCTATTTCGTCTGTAGTGTAGGGAGGTCCAACCTATGGCTGCATATAAAGAGCAGTGATGGGTGGAGAAGGGGAGACCAGTGATGAAGCGCAGGGCTCTGTGGTAAAGTATGTCCAATTTACCGAGGTATGAAGTAGCACATTGGCTGTATATAAAGTCGGCATAATTAATTAGGGAAAAGAACGTAGACTGAACTAGCTGTCTCTTGGTCTCTGTAGTTAGGCGGTTTAACCTGAAGAAGAGACCTAGTCTCTGCCTCAGTTTTTTTTTTTTTTTTAACAAATCCTCCAGGTGGTCTGCAGAGGAGAATTTGAAGTCTAGCCAGACCCCCAGGTATTTGAATTTCGGCACAAATTCCTGGGTTTCTGCTAGGAGGGTGGTGATGGGGATTAGAGCAGGGTAGGCTGCATGGTTATTAGGTGAAAATAGCATCGCCTTTGTCTTTTTGGCGTTAAGTAGCAATTTCGTACTAAGGAACTGGTATTGAAGTATGTTGAAGTCAGCTTGCAGGTCGCTACAGGCAGCTTCAGGAGTTGTATGGCTTAGGTAGATCACTATCATCTGCGAACAGATGAATTTTCACCTCATTGATGCCGGAGTCTATATTGTTGATGTAGATGGCAAATAGGAGTGGCCCCCAGGATGGATCCCTGTGGGACGCCTCTTTATAACAGTTTTGAGGGGGAGAGTTCACCTTCGGCCTTGACCTGTTGGTGCCTATCAGAAAGGTAGTTGTGGAACCAACGCAAGGAGGTAGAATCTAGATCAATAGCTTTTAATGAAGAAAGGAGGAGGCTGTGGTCGACAGTGTCGAAGGCCTTACTTAGGTCTAGAAAATGATGCAGACAAATTTTTTGTTATCTGGCTCGTGCTGCCAGTCATTTGTCACCTTGGCCAGGGATGTGATTGTACTATGTTCAGTTCTGAAACTAGATTACATTGGATTTAGCAGGTTAGTATCATCTATGAAAGATTCACTGAGCCTGAGGGTCACTGCTGGGGGTTGCTAGAACACTGGCAGGTAAGTTTCAAATCTCTGAGGCAAGCCTGTATTATTAAAATGAGAGATCATGGTACAGGTAAATTAGTCCACCATGGTAAGACTATCCATGACATTATGACTCACTGTTGCACAAAACTTTTGGAGGGAGGATGTAGCTACAGATGGCAGATAGCTTCCTATTTGTGCTGTCTCCCCCTGACAGTAGTACAGGACAATCCGGTAGAGCATCTGTGCCACCCCCATAACACCAGAGGAGGTTTTTCTAGCAATTGCTAATTCCAGCACAGGGAAATATTCAGGACAGAATGTCTTCCTCTCGGAGTTCTCTAAGGACCATGGACACTGGGATCTCCTACTACCTCAGTTGGTGCAGACGTATGAGTCTGTACCGGAAGGTGAACTACTCCCTCTAACATGGCAGTATGCCACCGTATCAGCCGTATTGAAACCTTGGAAGAACCCTCTTAGTCCCCTTTCATACCACCTAATTTTTGTCCCAAATCTAAATTAGGATTACAAACTGTTCGTCGTCGTTGCAGGACTGTGTCAGAGTTGGGTAAGACCCTGTGCCATTTGTTATGCAGAGAGAGAGTTAAAAGCAAGGATATATTCTGTCCTCTACTATTCTGTCTCTTGCATGTCTGATTGTGGAATCCAGTTTTCCTCGTGGCATGTGGGAATTGGCCACTCTGATGGTCCCACAGTTTTCTCCTGTTTTCTCTCTTCCTTCACTTGCTGTTTCTATTCATTTTTACCTTCTTGCTTCTCTTTGGTTAAAACATATATGTGAATTTTTATGTGAAACTGGAGTCTCTTGGTTTGCAAATCTGTGTAATTATATTATTGAAATATTTGCAGAAAGCTGTTTGGGTTTATCTGGAACACTGGGGATTAACCCCTGAGGCATTATGACCTCCACAAGCTTGTTTGCAGAGTTGTCAGCAGGAAAATCATCTCTGACCTGAATCTTAATTGGCTGCAGCTGTTGAGAAGACTGGATGTACTGGTCTCAGGAAAGAAATTTACAAAGTTTGGAACATTGTGTAAAAACAGGAGATGTAGCTTAACGAGAACGGGATGCAGAATTTAATTGCCAGGTGAAAACATCTTAAAAAGAAAGCAATGCTTGTTTAGAGACACAGAGATTGAGATTTAGATTTAGAGATGCCCTCAGATGAAGGACTTTGTTTTGTTTGAACTGCCCGTATAAGAGCTATCTTGCACAATTTTATTCATTTTTTTGTTACAAAATTTTCAAGTAGCTTTTTGTAACTTCTCCTGGTTTGCCTGTGCTTCCTGACCTATGCCTTGATGACAAGGACATGGACCAGCCAGGATTTGTTAGTTTCAGGCTCACAGTGTTAGACGTACACTACTGCTTCTTGATCATGCTACTAGGTGCCCTATCCCCCTGGTACTAGTCAGCCTCGACATGGAGAAGATCTTTGCAGACTGTCCCAGCCCTTTCCTTGGCAGACATTGCGGCACTTTGGTTTTCCTGCAGCATTTATATTACTGTTCAGAGCTATATATAGTATTCCTCAGGCCATATTAATGGTTCCCTTTCCCCACCTATTTCCCTGCAAAGAGGTACCCAGTGGGGTTGCCCGCTCACCCCAGTTCTTTTTGCTTTGTATACGAGTCCCTGACAGCCAGACTTCATCTGGACCCCAAAGTATGGTTATGGAGCTTGAAGGGGCTAATGCCCATTATTAACTCCTATTTAATTGTAATATACAAATTTTGATGTCTTTGATGCAGTATGTTTATCTAGTTGGTTTTCGAACTTTAACTGTGTATCACATATGACTATATTTTCCGGTAAATTATTCCATGGGTTCGTTGCATATAGTAGCAGCTGAGTGGCCCTGGCGCTGCTACCTGCTGGCGGCAGGACCTCTGCATCCAGCCCACCACCCCCAGACCAAGGAAAGCAGAGACAAGCCCAAACAAGGCTCTCCACTTCAACTGAGTGGCCCTGGCACTGCTACTTGCTGGTGGCAGGACCTCTGCATCCAGCCCGCCACCCCCTGACCAAGGAAAGCATGTACGTTTGGTCAGCTCCTAGCTCGGAGCTGTCAGGCTTCAATCCCCGTAATTAGACTGGCTCCTGGGGACTGTGGCTGCTTCCCGATTGGATGCTGCAGATCCCCACTGAGAAAGGAGGCACACAAGGCACTTTTTTCAAAACACAGCTCAGCCACTGCCTTGCTGTACTGCGCTCTGGACAATTTTTTTCACCCACCCTCCTCCTCCCTCCTTTATTAAGTACACTTCCCCAGTGATCCACGCCCCCTGAGGCCTCACACTAGTCAATTACAGCAACAGCTGAAAGGGGCTCTCCTTTCTATAACTTCTTAAAGGGGTGGTCCTCGCTTGAGCTCACTTGTCTCCTCTAAGCAATTCCCCGATATTCTTCATGAAGCGTAATCGGTAGCATACCCCTGCCTGTTGAAGATAAATCCTTAAGACATCTGTGCCGTCAGGCTGTTTTCATATATCTTTGCATATCTTCGATCCCTGTCTCTCTTTGCTAGTCTAACATGGAGCAGTGATCCTTGAGACTTATAGAACCTAGCTAGTGAGTCTTGGTGCAACTTTCACCCTGTTAACACATTAGGCAATCATGGCAGTCCTCGTGTAGTTTATGTACCTGCTTATGTATGGTACCCCACGTGACAGACCATTCAAGCAGAATTGACCCCAACATACAGTAGAGTCATGCCTACCACTGCTAGACTGCCTTTATATTAATACTACGTATAACTTATGCTGCCACCACATGACTCCTCACTCTTCTCACTTTGTGGAATCTCCTCGAGTTGGGACTGCTACCTTGTTACCAATATGTGGCCCCTCACCCCACCCAAAACCTACACATCTTGGTGCTATACTGGATGGACCATAGGCTATGCATCCCTAGGTCAGCACAAGTGGGAACTTTGGACTCCGGACCCCCGCACTCAAACTTATACTAGATGCAGAAAGATTCGTGCTTTCAAACTACTCCTTGCTGCCCTAAGGAAAATTGTGTTCCTACTACTTTTGTGTTCAGATAATGTTGAACACAGTCCTGGTCCCACAAAAGCTCTCATCTCCATCCGACCTTACAAGACTGAAAGGAGTCGGCTTTATGCACACAGATGTTTTCAGTCTTTTAAAGAAATTTACATCAGTCCAGGCATGGATTACTCATACCGCACCAGACGTACTTGTGCTCTCTGACTCCTGGTTTTGGGCATCCACCCCATATAGAGAGGTTAACATCCCTAACTACCTCCTATTTAGAGCAGATAGGCAGACCAGGGGAGGTGGAGTAGTCATCTACGTCAAAAACAAATTTTCAGTGTCTATCCTAGACTCTACCTCTATTGCAGGTGGATTCGAATGTTTGTCCCTTAAAGTTGAACTTTCCCATCAGTGGCTTTCTGTGTCATAGGCTGTTACAGACCACCAGCCACGGGGCCTCAGCTCTTGTCCCATCTGTCATCTATTATGAGCTCTGTCCCCATTGAAACAATTATTCTAGGAGACCTTAATTATGATTGGTTGACTAAGGTCTCGTTACCCCTGAAGCAATTCTGTGACTCCCACGGGTTCACACAACTTATTACTGAGCCAACTTGCATTAACAAGAAAAACCCAATGAACAGCACTCTATTGGATGTCCTTCTCGTAAGCAAACCATATTCTTTTTCCCATACCGGAATTTTTTCAGCTGATGTTAGTGACCACTGCTTTATTGCTGGTGTAAGAACTGACACTGAACCCTCACCATCTAAATTTTCCACTAAAAGGTCCAGACGGAACTTTGATCCTCTCGCATACTTCAGTGAATTAAAAACCTTTTTGCACTGGCAGAGTTTTTACCATGCTAAATCTGTGAGTAATGCCTATGACATCTTCCATGAAATTATAACCGGTGCCCTAAATAACCATGCTCCTCTGGTAAAAGCACTTATAAAAGCTAGAACATGTCATTGGTTCTCAGCGGACCTCAAGGCTGCCTTACTAAAAAGAGATCAACTCTGGAAAAAGGCAAATCACACACAGACTAAGACTGGTGTCTCTTCAGGACAGCTAGAAACGCCTGCACTAAGATGGTCACAGAGGCCAAGGCCAATTTTTATCGATCTGAGCTAGATTCTGCATTGAAATGCCCTACCAAGTTCTGGTCCACACTAAAAAAACTGACTGGTCATTCTCCAGGAAATGGGTTTCCCTCTAAAATTACCACTGACAACGCTATAAGCAATGACAGAAACGAGATCCTGCAGGCCTTCAGCAATCATTTTGCCACTGCAGGCCTAGCATTCAATAACGCACCGGTAAGCAGACTACACCCACAGATCAACACTAAGCTCCCAGAACCGAGTAACAATCTCGTAAACTTCTCATTCTTACCCACCTCCGTAAAGGAAGTTGAAGATCTTCTCCTAAAATTGGACACTAAAAAAAGTGCTGGGGCTGACTTCTTTGACCCATATTACTTGAAAATTGCTTATCACATCCATGCCGCATCTATCTCTCACTTATTCAACCTGTCCCTATCGCAAGGTTCCCTCCCTCAGTTATGGAAAGTTGCTCAAGTCATCCCCCTGTTTAAATCAGGGAATCTCTGTGACCTAAATAACTATAGGCTGATCTCCCTCCTCTCCATACTCTCAAAGCTCCTAGAAAAATTGTGGATACCCAGCTGAGATCTTTCATAGACAACTCAAACTTACTAAACCCCATGCAATCAGGCTTTGGAGCAAAGCCCAGTACCATTACGGCCCTGGCAAAAGTAACTAACGACTGGCAACGGGTCTTGGACAACAAAAAATTAATCTGTGCAGTTTTCCTGGATCTCAGTAAGGCCTTCGATACTGTTGACCACTGTTTGCTCCTCTCCACTTTACAAACAATAGGCCTAGACCGAACCTCCTTGTGTTGGTTCCATGACTACCTCACTGGTAGGCAACAACAAATCAAGGCTGAAGGGGAGCTTTCTTCACTTAAACTGATAAAAAGAGGTGTCCCCCAGGGGTCCATATTGGGACCATTACTGTTTGTTATCTATATCAGCAGCCTGGATGTAGGCATTAAGGACGGAAGCATTCACCTGTTTGCTGATGACACAGTGCTCTACATAAGCTGTGAATCTCCTGAAGCTGCCTGTGGTGACCTTTAACATCCTGCAGCACCAGCTCCTTGGTAAAAGACTACTACTTAATGCCAAGAAAACCAAGGCAATGCTATTCTCATCAACTGACCAGGGGGCATATTCTGCCACTGCTGGTCCATTACCTTCTATCTCCACCTTACTAGGTGAACATCTTGAATACATACCGAAATTCAAGTATTTGGGTGTTTGGATAGACAAACTCTCCTTTGTGGAACATATAGAAGAACTGCTGAAAAAACTGAGGTAGAGGCTTGGACTCTTCAGAATAAATCGCCTCCTGACCGCAGACGCCAAAAGACAGTTCGTCCAATCCATGTTCCTCTCACTAATTGACTATGCTGACTTCATATATGACCAGTGCCCAGCCTCGCACCTTGCTAAATTGGACGTACTGTATCATAGAGCTCTGAGATTTATAACAGGCTTCCCCTTTTCCACCCACCACTGTTCATTATATGCAGCTGTGGGTTGGCCCTCCCTTCAACACAGGCAGTATAGAAATGCAGCCCTCTGGACACTCTGAGCCATCACCAACAAACTCCCACAGTACATTGCTGACTGTCTCCCACTAAGCCTGATTGGGAATTATGCCTTGAAGTCACTCGCTGGTTTCCCTGAAAGTACCTAGGGTCGGTACCCGCTTTGGAAGAGCAGCCATAAGCTTTGTCCTGCCCATGCTTTGGAATAGGATACAGAAATCTCTGAGTCTTGGCTCACCTGTTAGTCTTGCTATGTTCCAGATCCTGTATGCCAAAACATTTGTGGAGCTCTGTAACTGTTTCCACCATTCCTAGTTGTCCAGCTGACGTTTCCACTCAAACTAAGTCCTTCCCGTTCAAACTAAGTGATCTTACTTCGAGAAACAGCTCTTGCAGCAGGTTACACCATTAGTACTGAAGCTGGCAGGCGCCAGGACCCCACAGAAATTTTCTAGCTAGCAGTATTCAGCGGGGACCGCCTCGACGTCGGTCTGCCCCCGACATCAGGCATAGTACATAAGGGGGCGGTCCCCCATAATCCCTATTTCTTTTCCCGCCGTCGACTTGCCAGCATTGGCCTCTCTGTCTCTACTTAGTGCACGACGACTTAGAACTGCCAGAATTTCTACATGACTAATGTCCTCTCCAACCCCTTCATTTGAGGGTCACCTTTCAAAGTGTGCCTGCGGAAAACAGATCCCTTTCAAGGATCCTCATTCCTCCTGCGTGCGTTGCTTAGGCCCGGACCACGATACCAAGGCATGCACCTTTTGCCAGGGGTTCAACAGCCACACCAGGATCCGCCGTCAGAAGGCACTTAAGGCTTACCTGCTAGAGGAAAAACTTAATAGGATGGACAAGGAACCTTACTCCAGGGGCAATTCTTCCTCCAAGGTCCACAAACACCGGGACAAGCATAGGAGAAGGCAAGGTCCAGATCCCCAAACTGGGCCTCGGACTCGCGGAGCTCAGGCTCCACCCGATCAGACTGCTCTCCCTCCAGGGCTAGGTCTCGGCCCCCTCCGGTCAAGGTCCGGGCTTCCAGCGGTTCTTCGACTCTTCAGCACATTAAGACCTCCAGGCCCTTGGCTTCCTCTACTCCCTCTCGGGCTTCTTCAAAGTCCTCTGAAGGCCACAAGTCTTCCTCTTCCACCCGACGTCAGGACCCCAACTCCAGGTCGGTCTCCCAGACCCCTAGGGGCCCAGATCCTCCACCCAGAAAGATGAAGGACCTGACATCAGCCAGGCATTTGCCGGAGCTGAGAACATCGGCCAAGCACCAGACACTGGCCAGGCATTCACCGGACCCGAAGTCATCGGCCAAGTGGCCGACATCAGCCTCACTGGAGCCGAAGACCGCTCCCCAGTCACCGGTTGACACTGGTCACAGGGACTCCACAGTGGAGGACACCGCATTGCCCGAAGACCAGGCAGGCGACACAGAGGATGCCGGGCTTCCGAGGGAACCTTCGCCCACCCCGGAGACACCAGAGGACCAGACGCTCGACCCCGGCGACAGAGCACCGGCACCAGGCCCGTCGTCAGGCATGAATATTCAAGAAGTAAAGGAACTCTTTACTTTCTGGTGGGACACCATCCCAGTGAACCCCCCCCCCACACTCCTTCACCTCCTACGCCCCCTCCTCCACTACAGGGGCCAGCAGGACGACCACCAACCCCCAAGGAGCAGACTTCACCTCCTAGGGATAGATCCCGGGATCAGAGAATGCCTCCCTCAAGATCTCCATCAGGGTCTCCCAGCCCCAAGCGACCCAGACGTCAGCGGTATACCCCGTCTGGGGAGGACTCCAGATCGGATACCTCAGATTACTCCAGATCTCCTTCTCCACTTAGCATTTCATCACCTGACCCACTTGACCTTCCCAGGTCTCCTCCGGATGACCCCTCTTTCTCTGAGATCATGAGGCACACCAGGACAACATGGGGTGGGATGCTGAAATACTCTACCCGGAAAGACAGCGCCTTGCCCGTTATCTTCGGCAGAAAGACCCAAAGCTTGTGGTAGTGCCACCCTTGGTGGACACCTTCGTGGACTTCACCAAGGCTGTGTCGAAACGTCCACACTCCACTCCTGTGGTGCCGAAGAAAGCTGACCGCCTGTACAAGGCCCCGAGAGAGAGAACCAGTACTTGGCTCAACAACCTCTGGCAGACTACCTGGTCATTACAGCCTCACATGACCTGTCCCAAAGACCGCAACACATGAGTACACAGCCACCGGACCAGGAATCCAAACAATTGGACGCCCTGGGGAGATGCATGTATGCGGCTGCTACATGCTCCATCAGGTCCCTGAACTACCTTACCCACATGGTACAGTTTCAGAACGCCCTATGGGAACAGGGCCAGGACCTGGTCGTTAAACTTCCGGATGGTGAGCAGAAGGCGGAGCTCCTAAACCTCCTCCGGACAGGGTCTGATGTGGGACCCAGGTACTACGAGCCACATATGATTCTGCAGACTCGTCCGCCAGAGCTGCAGCTTCAGGTGTCTGTCTCTGGCAATACTCTTGGCTCCGTGTCTCCGGCTTCACCCTGGACGTACAGAAGAATATTCTTGACGTCTCCTACAACGGCGAAGTACTTTTTGGTGAACCCTCGGAGAGGGTGATCATCAAACTTCAGGACGCTGGGAAGGCAGTCAGATCTGTACAGGCCATGTACAGACCCAGGCCCGGTTCCTTTCGTAGGAACCAGAGCCGTTTTCGCAGCCGGCAACAAAGACAGCAGCCACGTTCCAGCCATCAACAAAGGGGCTCCTTTCAGGAAAAAGCCCAGGCTGTCATCCCCAGGCAGAGCCCAACATTACACTAAACTGGCTCAGCCTGCAGGGACCAGTGCTGCCACAACATGACTCCTTCCCAGCCCCCGCCCCTCCTCTGGATCAACGGGCGCGAAAGGTCAGGGGTCGCATCGCTCGCCACTTTTCAGGGTGACAGTCAATCACCACCGACCGGTGGGTTCTCCAGTTGGTCAAGAAGGGCCATTTCATAGAATTTCTCGACCACCCACCGGCAAGACCTCCCCTGCTTTCCCGTTATTCGGGTCGGCATGTTCTGCTTATACGGCAGGAGGTGCTCACGCTCCTGGAAGAAGCGATAGAGCACGTTCCACGGAACCAAAGGGACGCAGGATATTATTCTCGCTACCTTCTGGTTCCCAAGAAAACAGGGGATCTCCGTCCGATCCTGGACCTCAGCGACCTCAACGAGTCTGTCCCGTACAAACACTTCCACATGGTGACCCTCCCAGGTCTGATTCCCATGCTCAAGCAGGGCACCTTTCTAGCGTCTTTGGACACTTCAGGACGCCTACCTGCATATGCCCATCGCTGGAGCGCACAGGAAGTTTCTGCACTTCGAATTCCAGGGCCACCATTATCAGTTCTGAGCCCTCCCTTTTGGATGGTCATCGGCACCTCGGGTATTCACGAAGCCTATGGCGGTCGGAGCGGCGACTCTGAGGAGGCAAGGCCACTATGTGCTCCCCTACCTGGACGACTGGCTTCTCATGGCGCCCTCTCGGGAGGCCTTGATGTCCGCCATTCACTATACTCAGTCTCTGTTCAAGACGCTGGGCATCTTGATCAATCAAGAGAAGTCTTGCCTGGTTCCATCTCAGACTCTGCAGTTCATAGGTGCAGTTCTGGACACTGTCCAAGGGAAAGCTTTTCTTCCCCAGGACAGAGCGGAACACATCAGATCCCTCATCAGAGACATTTCGGCAAAGAAAACCATTCCTGCCAGATTGGTCCTTTGCCTGCTCGGACACATGGCTGCAGCCATTGCAACAGTCCCGCTTGCTCGTCTCCACATGCGGGTCACCCAGTGGATGTTACAGGTCCAGTGGGATCAAAAGCAAGACCATCTGCAGCTTCCAATCTGGATCACAAAGACCGTAATCTGGGATTGGCAATGGTGGCTAGATCCAAAGAATCTGTCGGCAGGGGTCCCCTTCGTTGCACCGTCTCAGATTGTGACACGCTCCACAGACACCTCAGGGCGCGGATGGTGAGCACACCTCAACAGTGTCCAGTCTCAGGGCTTGTGGACAGCCCAAGAGACTCATCTCCACATAAACATCCTGGAAATGAGAGCAGTTCTTTATGCCCTGCAGGCCTTCCAGTCAGAGATTCCACTGGGTACTCTTCTGTTACAAACAGACAATTCCGCGGTGATGTATTACCTCAACAAACAAGGACGCACCCATTCCTATCCGCTTTGCAGGGAGGCCATGAGGGTGTGGGATTGGGCTTTGCAACACGGCGCAAACCTCATTGCTGTTCATGTCCCAGGAGTGGACGACGTCATCGCAGATGGCCTGAGCCACTCTCAGGCCAGAGTCCATGAGTGGGAACTACTCCAGGAGGTAGTAGGATCTGTTTCACAGATGGCGTACACTAGAGTTAGACCTTTTTGCGTCCCCATCCAGCGCAAAACTGCCCAATTTTTGCTCGCTAGATCCAGGGCCTGGTGATTTCTGGTGAGACGCGTTGTCCCTCTCCTGGGCGGGCAGATTCCTCTATGCCTTTCCCCCTTTCCGTTGACCCAGAGGGTTCTTCTGAAACTTCAGAGTGCAAGCGATGCGGATACTCATCGTGCCGTTCTGGCCCAGGCAGATCTGGTTCTCTCTGCTACTTCAACTATCCTGGGAACCTCCAATGCCTGTGCCAATCAGCTCTCACTTGTTGTCTCAGGAGGAGGGCTCCTTGGTCCATCCGGACCTTCGTTCACTGAGCCTGCACGCTTGGCTCCTAGAGACATAGCCATTTTGCATAACGGGGTCTCGCATGAGGTAGCTGACGTTCTGGTGGCCGCGAGAAAACCAGCCACTCACGCTACTTACGCCATGAAATGGTGCCGTTTTTGCCCATCGGCTCAAGCGTGGGGGTTTTTGCCTCTAGACTGTCCAGAAAAGTCGGTCTTGGACTACCTCCTGTCTCTTTTTCAGACAGGCTTGGCCTGCTCCTCTATCAAAGTGCACCTCTGTGCCACATCGGCCTATCATTGTCCGATAAGCCAACGCACCATATCCCAGTTGGACACGGCACGAGCCTTCCTGAGAGGTATTCTCCACCTTAGACCTCCAACTAAGGATCCAATTCCACCATGGGATCTACCCTTTGTCCTGGAGCAGCTCACGCTGCCACCCTTTGAATCAGCCGCGGATTGTGAGCTTCGTCTTCTCACTTGGAAGACGTTGTTTTTAGTTGCCGTTACTTCGACCAGAAGAATTTCTGAACTCCATGCACTTGTGTGCAAAGAGCCTTATTTGGTTTTTCACCAAGACAGGGTATCCTTACGGACTAATCCCAAATTTCTGCCTAAGGTGGTCTTGGCTCTCACCCTTAATCAAGACATCGACCTACCAGTGTACTTTCCCAACTATTCAAATCGAGGAGCGGCCCTGTTGCACACCCTGGATGTGCATAGGTGTCTCCGATACTACCTGACTAGAACCAAAAATCCCTGAAAATCGGACCAGCTTTTTGTCTCCTTTGCCCACAGGATGCTGGGCGCTCCTGTTTCCAAACAGTCGCTGTCCAGGTGGCTCATTCAGTGTGTCACCTTCTGTTACCAGAAGCGTAACAAACCCTTACCATTCGCGGTTAAGCGTCATTCCACAAGGGGGGGTGGCTACCTCCTTTGCGGCCCTTAAAAATGTGTCCACCTCTGCCATCTGCGCTGCAGCTACTTGGAGCTCTGTGCACACTTTCATCAGGTATTATAGCCTGGATATTGCATAGAGGCGAAGAGCAGGTTTTGGTCTAGCAGTCCTTCAAGGACTTCTGTCTACCACCCCCTTATGTACTATGCCTGACGTCGGGGGCGGTCCCCGCTGAATACTGCTAGTTAGAAAATTTCCGTGGGGTCCTGGCACCTGCCGGGTCAGTCCTAATGGTGTAACCTGCTGCAAGAGCTGTTCTCGAAGATCTACTGTTACAGTAAGTTCTTAAGTAACTGTACTTTCCCTTACCAAGATTACTGCCCCTCCCTCAGTCCATTCTAGTCCCACCAGTACTACCGGTTCACCTCAGTCCATTCCAGTCCCACCAGTACTACATACTCACTGTAACACCCACCCATCGCCCACTCTTATGCCCTGATACCACCTGCTGAGTATCCCAGAATCTTTCTGCCAGCGTCCCTGCCTCCTACGCGTGCGCTTTTCCATATCCCAGGGACTCCTTTACAGGCTATGAACATGTTATTGATGGATAGGATTATAAAGGCATCTCTGTATATATTATTTACCTTTATTTCTACACTGTATATATTTTGTTGTATACGTCTTGCTACTATTTTATATATATTTCACTTGTACTCTATTCTGTACCCTCGTCCTTGCAAACTGCAGGTCCACCTTGTAAATGAGCTTGCTCAATGGTGATCGCCCGGAATCGCCTGGGTAAATAAAGATTTTGATTGATTGATTGACTTTCTTTGTGTGGTGTTAAATTTAGTGGATTTTAACTGTAGGGGGTGCATGTGGGATGTATCTTTAAATTTCAGGTTCAGTTCTTTTAATAGGTAAGATCCTGCATGACATCATATAGAAAAAACATATCCCCTCAAATTCTACATTGTTCTAAACTCATTAGATTGATGGCAATTAATCTGTCTTCATAGTTTTTGTTTTTTAAATTATCATTCATTTTTGTTGCCCTGTGCAACACTCGTTCAGTCTGTTTTATTTCTGATCTTTTGTAAGGGCACCTCATTTGACTGCCAAAGTCTAGTATGGGTCTTGAATACGATCTATATACAAGGGTATTAGAACCTCACACCTTCTACTGGTTATGTTTACCTCATATAGCCCATGAGTTTGTTTGCCTTTGATATTACACTACCGCAGTCGTCCGTTGAATCCAGTTTGTTACTCATAACTACTCCAAGGTCCCTTTAATTTTCAATTTCTTTTAGTGCAGTATTATTAAATATGTACTGACGTGGTAAGTTGGTTTTACCTAATCGAAGGATACTGCATTTATCAAGATTAAACCTCATCCCTATGTGAAAGGTCTAATTGTATCCAGGTCTTCCTGTATACTCATTATGCTTTTGATATTGGTGCTTGGCCCCCCTATTTTTGCATCATCTGCATATTAAGTGCTCCAACTCATGACGTGTTTATTCGTGTCAGAAATGAAAATCTGAAATGCCCTAGTCCTAAAACAGACCCCTGAGGGACTCCACTTGTTAAAGGGTTTTCTCCTGATAAATGTCCATGTATTGATACTTTGTGAGCTGCCCTTTAACCAGTTACCTATCCTGTGAATAATGTTATTGTTTATATCAAGAGTTGTATTTTATTTCCCTTCAATAATTTGTCTAATGTGGAACCATATCAAATGCTTTACCAAAAATCGTTCAATATTATGTCAACAGGTTGTTTTTGACCTAGGGCCCAACAAACCTGTTCATGAAAGCATAGCAAGTTACATAGAAACATGGAAGTTGACAGCAGATAAGGACTGCAAGGCTCATCCAGTCTACCCATTTCTTTTTCTACCTTATAAATGTGCCATCGGCCTTTGCTCTGTCAGTTGCCTATCTATTCATACTCATCTGTATTGCTCCCTTATGCCTATCCCATGCCTGTTTAAAGCCCTGCACTGTATTCATAGCCACCACTTCCTGAGGTAGGCCGTTCCATGCATCCACCACCCTTTCTGTGAAAAAGAATTTCCTCACATTCCCTCTTAATCAACCTCCCCTCTAATCTCATGCTGTGTCCTCTTGTCCTGCTGTTTTTCTTATATTTAAACATGTTAGACTCTTTCACCTTGTTAATGCCCTTAAGGTGTTTGAATGTCTTGACCATATCACCTCTCTCCCTCCTTTGCTCAAGGGTATACATATTGAGCTCCATTAATCTGTCCTCGTATGTCTTCTGATGCAGTCCCTGCACCATTTTGGTTGCCCTTCTCTGGACTGCCTCAATTTGGTTAATGTCCTTGTGAAGGTGTGGCCTCCAGTACTGCACGCAGTACTCCAGATGGGGCCTAACCAGTGTCTTGTAAAGAGGGATTATTACCTCCCTCTTACGACTTGTGATACCTCTACTAATACACCCTAACATCCCCCCTAGCCTTACCTCCTGCTTTAGAGATCTGCTTGGATGATTTCAGGTCATCAGTGATGATGATGCCCAAGTCTCTTTCTTCCTTTGTGACTGCCAGCAACTGCCCTCCCAGCCTATAGGTGGCTTTAGGGTTTCTCTTCCCTCTGTGCATGATCTTGCACTTATTTGCATTAAATCCCAGTTGCCACTTTTCTGACCATTCTGCTAGTTTATCCAGATCTCTTCTCACTCTGCCCACCCCATCTGGATCATGTACTCTGTTGCAGATCTTGGTGTCATCTGCAAACAGACAAGCCTTACCCTCTAGTCCATCTGCAATGTCACTAATGAAGATATTGAAGAGGACTGGCCCGAGACTGATCCCTGAGGTACCCACTTGTGACTTGCATCTCTTCTGACTGTATACCATTTACCACCACTCTCTGTTTTCTGCCCGTCAACCAGTTTGCTACCCAGTTGACCAACTTCTGACCCACCCTGAGCCTACCCAGCTTATTTATCAATCTTTCTGGAACAGTGTTGAAAGCTTTGCTGAAGTCAAGGTAGGCAACATCAACTGCTCCCTCTTGGTCCACCACTCTGGTTACCCAGTCAAAGAAATCTATGAGATTAGTTTGACAGAACCTTCCTTTTGTAAACCCATGCTGTCTTGGATCCTCTGCCCCTATGGATTCCAGGTGTTGCACTATCCTTTCCTTAACAAGTGCCTCCATAATCTTGCCCACTACTGAGGTAAGACTGACTGATCTGTAGTTCCCTGCCTCCTCCCTGCTACCACTGTTGTGGAGCGGGATCACATGAGCCCTTCTCCAGTCTTCTGGGACCTCTTCTGTGCTCAGAGACTCACTAAACAGTTCTGCTAATGGCTCTGCTAGTTCCACCCGTGGCTCCTTAAGTACCCCGGGATGTATGCCATCCGGTCCCATTGCCTTGTCCACCCTGAGCTTAGCAAGCTCTTGTAGGGCACTTTCTTTTGTGAAGGGAGTGGTGCTCACCTCCCTCCCTCCCCCCTGTGTCCATGGTTCTGAGCTGTGGGCCCTGCCCTACCTTCTCTTCAGTAAATACTGAGCAAAAGTATCTATTTAGGATAGATGCTTTTACAAGGTGGTCCTCCTCACATGCCCCCCTTTTCTCCTTTGAGCTTAGCAATACCCCCTCTGGACTTTCTCCTTTCATAATGTATCTATAGAAAGGCTTGTCACCTTCTTTTACTGTTCGTGCTAGTGTCCCCTCAGTTTGGGACTTTGCCTGCCTTACTGCCTTCCCTGCTTCCCTTAGGGCAATTTGGTATGCCTCCCTACACATACAACCTGCTGAATCCATGCTGCTCCGCATACACAAGATCATTTTTATTAATATGTGTCATTATAAGGTCGTTAACTGATTCAAGGATTTTCCGTAGCACAGATGTGAGGCTTATTGGCCTGCAGGTTTGAATGTCTTGTTTACTACCATTTTTTTATGTATTGGTGTAATGTTTGTGGATTTCCAGTCCTGTGGTACATCTCCGATCGCCAGTGATCCTTTTCCTTTTGCACCCCCCCCCCCCATCTGAGATCTGTTTCCCGTGTAGGACTTTAATTTGGTCCTAGAGATCCTCACTGTGCCTCCTTTTGAGCCTTTGGCTACCTATAAGGGGCGCTTCCTCTCTTGGAAGACCCTGTTTCTATTAGTAATGAAATCTGCTACATCCTTCTCTGAATTCTAGGCTCTGGTTGCAGATCCCCCATTTTATCATTTTTCACAAGGATAGGGTACCTTATGTACCAGTTCTCATTTTCTTCCAAAGGTTGTGTCTGAAAGAACACTAAATCGACACTATAGATCTTGTTTACTTTTCGTCTCAGACTGATGGTGGGGAATGTAGTTTACATACGCTGCACGTCCGTAGGATGATGCATTGGTATTTGGATCATACAAAGGATTGTAGAAAATCCTCTCAGCTGTTTAATGATTTTGCCCCCAGGATGGGGGGCTCCCTGATTACTAAACAGGGAATGTCCAAATGGCTTACCAGTTGTAACAAGTTTTTGTTACCTGAAGCGCGGTAAGCAGCTTCCTGGTTCTGTTTATGCTCAATCTTCCAATGGGGTGGCTACCTCAGTGGCTTGTTTTCAGAATGTCTAAAGAGCAAGCATCAGCACCACTCTTAGTGCAAAAAATAGCTTTAATATGTGCAAATAGCAAAAATTCAAACTGCCACAGCTTGGGTCCAACATCTCTACTGGTTTCGCACTTCCTAGTGCGTCATCAGGAGGATGTGCTCCCTAGTAACAACTCTGTTTAAAAGGCTGTGGTTTAAAGTGGCAGTGACATTAAAATGATAAAACTGCATACAGGTTTGTTAATACAGTAAGTAATAAATACATCTCTTAATTTAACCACACCTGTCTATGCAGTTCACTATTAAATAGCAGGTCAAAATGCTATAACTGTATGCAGTTTTATAATTTTAATGTCACTGTCACTTCTAAACATGATTGACACTAGGGATGACATCCTCCTGATGATGCACTATGAAGTGTGAAACTGGTAGAGGTGTTGGACCCGAGCTGTGGCGGTTCGAATTTTTGCTATTTGCACATATTAAAGCTGTTTTTTGCACTTAGAGTGGGGCTGTTGCTTGCTCTCTGCATTTCGACTGTTCATGCAATGAGCACACTCACAACGGTTGGGAGCTGGACTTGTTGGATTCTTGTTCTCAGAATGTGTCCGATGCTGACATCTGTGCTTCTGCCACCTGGAGTACTGTTCATACATTCACTAAACGCTACATTCTTAGGGCAAGAGAACTGCGAACCAAAGGTGAGCAGTTCTGGTGCTCTAAAGATGCCAGAGATGACACTGTTATAGCCACAAGAGGCCCTTCCAGCACCCCTATGAGCTTATGGTAGATTGTGACACAATTTGTTTTCAGTTACCCCTTTGTGTGGCTTCTTTCTGTGCAGTATAAGCGCCACTAGCCAGAAGCCTATTAGGAAGGGACAGTGCACGAGACACTCTTATGGAAATGAGTACCTCACATGCAGCCAAAGGAAGCACTGTGATTGGTCATGAGTGTCAAATGACACTCCCATGCTCTATTGTATGAATTTTTGACTTGAACCCCCCCCACCACAAAATCTTAAAAATATATGTATCGTGAAGAGTAGACTGAGAGGTAACATGGTTACAGTATGTCAATTGAGTGTTTTTGTTTGTTTTTTTTAATTCTCTTTACGTCCCTCCCTCACTGACCCTCTAACTCGCTACGGTGTTTGCTTGTCGTGCCCCTGTCCCGCCCGCCTGAAGTTCCAGCCTTATCTGTTGGCGGAGGAGATCCCTCTTCGCTCCTTTTGCTCCCCAGCCCCCTATGATCTAAGCCCCCTGGGGTGGGACCGCTGACTATTCTTGGTGACCTTTCTGTAATCAAGACCGGTTGCAATTGGAATGAAGGGAGCACCGATGGTAGGCTAACAACCCGATGTTTTGTGTGGAGGGTAGCCCCTGGACCCACCATCACCTACCAAGGGTCAGGGCATTTTCCGCTTTTCTTTCTCCGTTCCCAAAGGCACAAACATGCATTGATGGCCAGCGTGTGATGGGTGCACTCCCGCACCCACCCACAAGCCGTCCACCATCATCTCCATACCCCTGTAGCGTGTCTCCCGCTTGCAGCGAGCCCCACAGTCTTCTCTGGGAGGTGCTGTAACAAAGGGAGATGCAAAACCAGCCACCTCCAGGAGAGGAGAGCAGTCCTCCAGACGCTCAGTCCTACCCTTCCCCTGCCGACCCCCAACAACCTGAGCTCGTTCCTGAACCCAGGTTGCCGGCGTGGCATAAGGTGTGGCATCCAGCTCCTCAACCCTTCACACTACTAGATCAGCTGATTGAGTGGGTGTTGAAAGATGCACATGTAGCTTGATTGTTTTCTAGGGTGCTGTTTAAGAGAATTTTAGGTGGGACGTTAGAAAACAGAAACATAAAAATTGACTGCAGAAAAAGGCCAGTTCCATACAGTGTGCTTAGCCCTACGTGTAGTGTAATGGGAAGGCCTTAGTGGTCACTCTCTCCCTCTCCCCTTGTCATCCCCCTGCTATCCAGACCGACCCCATATGTCTGTACCGACCTTGCTTGGATTCCTCCACTGTCTTGGCACAGACCATCCACCCCAGCAGCCTTTTCCACAGATTCACCACCCTCTCTGTAAAGACATACATCCTGTCTTTCTTTAATTTCCCTCCCACCAACTTCTTTAAGTCCCCCGTGCCAGTTTTTCTGCTCATTTATGTCCAACTTGTTCATTCCATGAAGAAACTTAAGTATCAGTCATGCCACCCACCCCCCAATCTCTACATGTAGAGGTCTTCCATTCTCTCTGTGTAGGTTTTCTCCTGCTGCCCCTGAATAATTGTTGTTTCTTGTACTGCTGCATATGCCTAGCCCTGTCCATTTTCAAGTGTGGATTCCAGACCAGCATGCAGTCCTCCAGCTGTGGCAGCACCAGGGATCCTTACAGTAGCAGGATCAACCCCTTTCTTCTGCTGCTCCCCCTGCCTGTGCACCCAAGCATCCTGTCTGCCTTCCCCAGAGCTTTGTCCTACTGCACTGACTGCTTTAACCTGTCTGCTAGAAACTTAGAAACTATTAGCAGATAAAGGCACATTTATTAATTTGAAATGACTCCTATCAGGGTAGCCCCATGATATGCAACATCTCGTTGCTTTGGAGTTCCCAGGGAGGGTAGCAGCAGTCAGCAGGTTAACACAGTCCAGCAAGAATAGTTACATAGAGGCTAAAATATACACTGGAAAAACAATCAAACTCTAAAGGTAATTACATCCAAACAGTAATCAGAACAAGCTAACAAAGTGCGTTCACTGCAGATAAAGAGCATGAACATTGTTATGCAACGTGATTATGGTCCAATAGGGATTTTGGACCAAAACAAATACAAGAGGTTTTAAGGTGAATGGAAGGACTGACTTGAACACTTGCAAGCTAGAAGCATTCCTTAGCTGGAGAGGAAGTTTGTTCCAGGTATCTTGTGTTGCAAATGCAAAGGTTTTTCTACCAGATTCACACTTCATCCTGGGAATTGAGAAGGTCAGTGCTACTGTTGAACACAGTGAGTAGGAGCTACTTGACTTTGTTAGGAGGACTAAGGGAATACGCGATGGCCCGGTGTGCGATACTGTTTGTATCACAATGAGCAGACCGTGACCTCTGCTCACAAGTGGCGGAGTGTAGCGGAGCCACGAGTGAGGTTTCCGAGGTCACTGTCCATGAGTTGTGATGCATAGGTATCATACAACGGGACATTGCGTGTCCATTTTATACAATAGGGCTCTGGTTTTAAGTTTTCTTTTTTTTTTTTTTTTTTTGATTTAGCGGCTTGAGGGGGGAAGTGACGTGTACACTGTTGATGACCAGTGATGATGAGTACACTATGGTTGATATCTTCACAGTGTGTACATGTCACAATCTGGTTATCACACTGGTTGTGATAGGGATTTTTATGTGATGCCATATCACTTCACACCTATTGTATAATAGGAGATACTAGGAGACTTTTGTTGTGCACGGTTGCAGAGCAAAGAAAGCCAATGGTATTCATGCCTGCTTGAGGGACTTGTCAGTTCAAGCTGGTCATACAGCAGACTGAGGGTAGTCCAGTCACAGGAGAGGATGAACCTGCACATGTTACTGTTTAAACGATTCAGGGCAGCAGAGTGGTTTTGTTTGCACAGCGATATATGATGTCTCCATTGTCAGTGGAAGGGAGCAGGAAATGGGAGACTGCCTGCTTCTGTCTCAGCACGGAGGCAGCATTTACACCTCTAGAGAAAGTTGAACAATAAAATGTGATCAACATGCCAACTGTATGTAAGTGATAATATCAAGCCAGATTCCTATATATTTAAAGAGCTAGTGGAGCCAAAACAAAGAGGCAAATAATACAAATTTTAAGAAGTCGTCAGTTGTAACTATTTAAGTATTTTTTTTTCCTTTTGCTTATTAGAAAGTTTGTGATAATATTGTACCTGGATGTGTGGAATAGCTCCGTCTGGCAGCGGATGCATCTGTCTCTATACCCCTCCACTACATCGTCAGCACTGTGAGCTCACTGACGGTGACATCAGAAGTGACTGACCTGGCAGCTACTGAGTGGCTTTTCCAAAGCAGCAGTGATGTCACAGTCAGTGAGGTCACAATGCTGATGATGAAGTGGGAGAAACAGAGATAGATATGTCAGCTGCATGGCAGAGTGCTGGCCCACACATCACACCTAGTAACTTCAGGTAAACAATCTTCTAATTAACCAAAGGAAAATGAAAAATTACCTCTGATATAGAAAGGTTTTTTTTTTTTTATTATTATTTATTTATTCATTTAACCATGTAGGTGCACTGATCCCAGGGACCATTTTCAGGCACAACCCGGGCCATAAAGATTGCACATACAATGAAACAGAAAAATACAAAGCAATGGGTATTTAGAGTGAACAGTACAAGTGAGCAGTACAACAAAGTAAAAAAAAAAAAAAACTAAACTAGGGTATAGATACGAGGGTCTAGTAATGTATACAGTGTGTCAAAAGTACGATTTCAATTGGATGCAGTACAACAGTCTAGAAAGCAATACAGAGTAAAGGAGGGCTGACTAGGTGATCAGCAGGCACAAACAATAGCCTGTGTAACTACCTGTGTCTGATACCTGAGAGTGTGTGGACAGGGTTCTGACCCTAGTCTAGGATATCTGGAGAGCCAAGCTCGAGGAGTTGAAGTGTGGAGCTCAGGAAGGGCATTTTCAGGTGGATGCCGAGAGCAGTTGGTTGATCAGGTTTGTTTTAAAGGCAGATGGGGAACCAATGGAGAGGAGCATGGCAGGAAGGCTATTCCAGAGTTTGGGGCCGGCGACACAGAGGGCTCTCTGTCCCGTATCAGTGGAGAATCAGGAGAGGTTAAGTAGTCTTTGGAAAGATGACCTTAACTCCCTAGTGTTCCGTTTGATAGTTAGAAGTTTGTCTACCAGGGATTCGGGTCCAGCATTAAGGGATTTATGTACAAGGGTGCCCAGGCAAAGGTCACATTGGGCTTGGGAGAGTCAGCCTAGCAAAGCATATAGGGAGCAGTGGTGTGTAGCAAGTAGGATGAAGCGATAGATACATTTGTATGCAGTACTGAGACAGGTGAGTAGGTGCGAAGAGGTTTGAGATATAATGGGGGAACCATAGTCCAGAAGAGGTAGGAGCATGCCCTGCCCTATTGCTAGACGTACCTCCGGGGTCAGGAAGTGCCTTAGGTGATAACAGACATGAATATGCTGATTGATCCTTCTTACTGACACCCTGATATGGTCGTGGTATGTAAGGGAGGTGTCCAATATGACTGCGAGGAACTTGAAACTGGGTGCCTGTTCCAGAGTGGTAATATTTTGGAGGAAGACACTGCAGCCCTTTTCCCCTGACATTAAAGTGGAGTGTTCCTGCCTAACCCTCCTGCATGAGAGCACACTGTACACAGAATAAGATGTACAGTGTCTCTGTGCGCTGATTGGCTGAAATCATGTTAGTGCTTTATGATATTTGAAACTAAACTGTCCTTCCACCCCAGAGCAGTGCCATCTCCATGTCAAGACAGTTGTGTTGGCAGGACAGCATGGGGCAGCCTGCACTGAATGCACAGTGTTCCTGGTCTTTGGATAAAGGAAGGGTTTCAGTTTTCCATTACATCCGTCTTTCACAAGTAACAAATTCCTCCATCAAGTTTGCAGCGACAAACTACATGCATTGCAGGTAATGGCTTCTGTTGGACTTGCAAACAAAAATCTGATACTGCCTTCAGTCACTAACACAACTACCACGCTTCTTTGTTGATTCAAACTGAACTTAAACTGTGAGTAGGACTTCAAATCCTTAAATGAAAAATATTTAAATGTGCTAATCTGCTCTTGTCCATCTGTTGTAGTTGTTGAATGATGTTCTGAAGGAACTGATGGAAGTGAAACAAGTGAGGGAAAATGTTTTGCAAGTTCACTTAAATGGTAAGTGATGCAGTATTTTATGTGCAGTCAAGTTTCCTCAAAAAAGCTTGCTCTGTCGTAGAAACTTAGAAAATGTCAGCAGAAAAAGGCCTATGCACCTATCCAGTCTGCCCTCTTGTGCCTTTCTAGTGGACTGACAAATATGGCCTTGTTTATTGGACTTACATTTAGAAATAGCATTTTGTTTAGAGCTATGCCCTCAATATTGTCAGTGACTTAGTAGGTTGTATGCTCACCTCTGGGGCATGAAGATTGTAAGGTCATGGGTTCTAGCCTCACACCAGATACTTGTGGTAGTACCATAACTGACACTGTAGTGAAGTACAAGGGGAGTGCTTCACTTTTTAAGGTGTTCTTTGAATTAAGTGTAAACCAGGGTCTCTAAATGGAATCATCCAGGTGGTTGGTCCTGTGTAATTTCAGTGCCTGAGTCGATGATGAACTTGTGCAGTTTGTCCAGGATTTCCTCCAGTTGACTGAATCACTGGGGTCTAGCACAGGTAGTTACCTCTGCGACCCACCAATAAGTTCATGCCTTCAACTTGGTCTTCTCAATGAGACTCTAGAGTAACAACCTCAAGATTGATCTGGTCAGCTGGTCGGGTCATTGCACAGTGAGGTTCTCGTTTGTGGCCCCCTTGAAGTCCACCCCCTGTGGTGATGGTTCACTATCGCCATTGTAGGTGCTGTCCCCAGAAGGACTCAAGGTGATAGTGCATCTGTTGGATGTGATGGTTTGCTTGTAGAACTGGATTGGAGGAGGCTGTGGTGGCCTATAATAGGGCTATTGCCTCTGCGTTTGATTCACTTAAACTGGTCCAGGAAGCTTAGAGTTGAAGTCTAGAGGTCAAAGATTGGAGTGTTGTTGGAGGAGATCGAGGTCCAAAGGGGATAAACTGTCTGAGGACTTACTACGGTGAGTACCAAAGGCAGTTTCCCATGAGAGGGTGGTATTTCTGTTTTGAGGAAATTGCAGCAGGGAAAGGACCAACCAGTTCAGCTATTCCAGACTGTTGTGACTTTTTTTCATGAAAAATTGACTCCCAAGTACTGTTTTAAAAAAGATAAAATTCTGTTTTTTACCTGTGCTTTCTGTTAAAAATTGAAAATCATTGGCCTTACTTCAAGCTTGGTTTGCTGACTTTCAAGGCCCTGTATGGACTGGGTCCTGGGTAGCTGAGAGAAACGTCTGACTCCCGACCAGACCTCTGGCCTCCTTCACTCCATGTGTGAAATTACAAAGTTTCAGCTGAACAGTCATAATTACAAAAATTTAAATTCAAGACAGTTATAGAATACAAGATGTATGCATGTTAAATATACAGGTCAATTCAGTGGCAGTTTCATGGAACACCAGCTTGACTCCTAACCCAGTGTGATAATGGAGAGAGAAATGGAAAATGGCAATTACTGGGGCGCCAGCTGAATGGTAAGGAGTTCAAGCGAGAAGGAATAATGTAACAAGTTATGTCATCCATAGTTCCTTTTAGCAGCCAAGGTTATGAGTTCATGGTCAGCAGCAGATATTAGACCCGACAGAGGTATCTTTGTTGTAAGTTGCAGAGGTAAGGTGGGGCAGCAGCTTTATACACATCTGAGGGCAGGCATCAACAGATGAAGGTGTCTCCCATCAGCCAGCAGAGTCCACTCAGGTTCACAATAAAGATTGCAGTGATAAGTAGCACATGGAGCAGACTATGAAAAGCATGCCAGATTTGTGTACACTAATCAAATCATTTTTACTTCTAAAAAGCGCAGTTCCTTGCGATCAAAGTGCTTGTACAAGATAAAACATTCAAACAGAAAATATAAATAAATCCATATTAAAATACAATTATTAAAACCCCATATCAGCAGATTTAAAAAGATTCAAGGAAAGCTAATCCAAATAGGTAGAACTTGAGAGCGGTCTTAAAGCTCTCGACGGTCAGGCACTCTCCTGTCTGACGAGTTAGAGTTCCACAGGGTAGGGGCCACAAAAGCAAGAGAGCAGGCCCCACGAGGTCTTAAATCGGACCCTGGTAACCTCTAGCAGTCTCATCAGAGGAGCGGCAGGGGGCGGAAGGGACAAAGGAGATATTGCAGGTAATGGGGTCCCTGACCATGTAGGACATTATAGGTCAGTAACCCGACCTTGAAGGTGATCCACCACTGTACTGGCAGCCAATGCAGGCTGCAAAGCACAGGTGTGACATGGCACAATCTTGGTCAGCAGCCTGGCTGCTGCATTCTGCACTAGCTGCAAGCAGCAGATATCAACCCCCAGAAGCCCTAGGTGTAGAGGGCATTGCAGTAGTCAAGGTGGGAGGTCACTGGGTGGGACCAGGTGCTTTATTCAGGCGATATTCCTCAGGTGATAAAAAGAGGCCTTGACAACGGCCGACACCCGAGATTTAAGCATTAGACAGTCATCAAAAATAACGCTCAGATTCCGCACCCGGTCTGAGGTCACCAGCTATGTGGCACCAAGCCAAACCCCAGAAGACTGTCCTGCCAGCATCCCCATACCTTGACGACCTGGGTCCACCACCAGTACTTCAGTTTTATCCGAGTTCAAACGCAGCCAGTTGGCACTCATCAAATCCTGGATCTCAGAAAGGCAGTTGTTAAAGACCGAGACAGCACTACCTTATTAGGACACACAGGACGTGTATGTATAGCTGAGTATCATCTGCATAGCAGTGAAAATTCAGTCCATACCATCTCCTCATGTCTCCTAACAGCAGCATATACATCACGAACAACACGGGTGACAAAATGGAGCTCTGCTGGACCCCGCAGGATAGAGGAGAGGGGCCGAGGAATAAATTCCCAACGCCGCTCTGAGTCCTACCTGCTAGGAAGGATTGAAACCACCTGAGGACTGTACCTGACAGTCCACAGATCAACCACAGATGCTCCAACGACACACAAAGGTCCACGGTGTCAAATGACGCAGAGAGATCAAGGAGAACCAAGATCAAATGGGTCTTCCAATTTACTCGCTGTTAGGAGATCATTAAGTACCCGAACCAGTGCTGTCTTGGTACTGCGCCTCTTCCTAAATCCAGACTGGTGAGGATCATAGACATCGTGGATGGTCAAATGATCCTCCAGCTACAATGCAGTCAAGTTTGTTCAGCAACACCTTAGCAGCCAGCCCAAATAGCATGTCCCCATAGTCAAAGGTAAAATCGTTGCATTGACATTTCTCTGTCTGGTTTCCTTACAAAGGCATTTTCTTGTTTTATAGAAACATAGAAACCTAGACTTTGACAGCAAATAAGGACTGCTTGTCCCACCTAGTCTGCCCATTTCCCTACCTATTGGATAACATACAGATCCTAGTTAACCAACAGCCTATTTCTTCCTACAACCCACAAGAATTGCCTTATGTCTGTCCCATGCAATCTTGAATTCCCTCACTGTTTTTGACCCCACAACCTCCATAGGAAGGATGTTCCATATGTCCACCACCCTCTCTGTGAAAAATACTTCCTCACATTACTCCTGAGCCGTCCCCCCATCTTCAGATTGTGTCCCCTTATTCTTGCACATCTTTTTCTGAAAGATGCTACCCTCTTGGACTTTGTTGATTCCCTTGAGGTACTTGAAAGTTTGTCCCCCTCTCCCTCCTTTCCTCAAGGGTATACATAGTAAGCTCCTTTGGTCTTTCCTCATATGGCTTCTGTTGCAGACCCTGCGCCATTTTAGTTGCCCTCCTCTGGACTGACTCCATCCTGTCTGTCTTTGCAGAGATGGGGTCTCCAGAACTGCACACAGGACTCCAGATGGGGTCTCACCAACTGTCTGTACAGAGGGATAACAACTTCCTGTTCAAACAACATGAAGTCTTGCTATATTATGACATATGCAGTGAGTCCCAACCTTCGAACTGCTCCGGAGGTGAAAGACTTAACTTTCCATGCCTGGCATGGAACGCTGAGCTCGAGCTCGGTTGAAACTCTGTCTGTTGTTTTTCAAACTCAAACCGTCAGATTCTTTACTCCGCCTCACTGAACAGTCACTCCGGAGATTTCTCCTTCTGCTCAGTTCATTGTCAGTTAAAGTATTGTTTTTCTCGGTTTTCGACCGAATTTAAACCTCAACCGGTCGGTTCAAGCTCTGTCTGTGGTATTTGTGAGTACTAGATAGGTTTACATTAATTCTCTTCTGTGTGGAACTTGTAAACTGTTTGTCGGTTCGGTTTGAACCGATCAGGTTGTTTAAAATATCTTAATCTTTGATTTAGAGTGTGGTTACCGTTTCTTATCGGTTCTAAAAAAAAAAACGGATTTTATTACGTTTTTTTCCATGACCCGTGACACGGTTGGGAACCGATAAGAGGGTCTTGCCTGGCGGATTGCCATAACGTCACGTTTGATTAGGACCTTTCATGTCTGAGAAACCCAAAAGAAAACCGGCCCACTGGGTTTCAACACTGCAGTGTGTGGGGAAGTCTTTGCCAAGGCTGACCCCCACACCACCTGTGTTTGTCTGGGGTTTGACCACCTCAATGCAGACTGCCAGATTTGTAAAAATTTTCCTGCAGCTACCCTGGAAAACAGAGTTGGTAGGCTCAGGAAAGGAGGCCAAAAAGTCTGCTGAACTGGATGGCCAGCCCGGTTGAGTTCCAACCGAACCAGAAGGAGTGCCCTCTGACCAGGGCGAGACTTCCTCGGGCAAAAGGAAAGCCGACTCTGAGGTCGGTTCCAGCAAAGGACTAGGAAATCAACTGGTGTGGAGCCAAAACTTTCCTCTCCAACCACTGAAGATATAGCCAAAGCGATTTCAAATTGTCCAGTCGCTTTCCCCGGTTCCGACCGAACCGGCACCATCAGTTAAGCGCCCGGTTCGGCCGGTTCAAGATTATGATTTAGAGGAATATTACGAACCGGAGGAGGGGGAAGAAGAGTATGAGGAGAGTGAATGTAGATTTAAAAGTCTGGATGTGCCCATTGACCTGGACATCTCCCCAGACAGACCTTCAGGAGTGTCTCTCTTAGGCTTTCTGAGTCCCTTCTCATTTTATGTTTTATAAAAAAGTGGCTGAAACCCTCCAGCTCCCTATGGAGGAAGCTGTGGATGATCAGGAGGAGCCTGACTATGTGGAAATGATGGATATCCTAGAGTCTAGGAGACTGTTTATTCCCTTGCATAAATCTTTTGGGAAACAGACTTTTAAAATTCTAAAAACTCCTCACACTATACCTCCTGTGGATAAGAGAATGGACAAGAGGTACACATTGTCAGGCTCTGATACGGAGTTCCTTTCACAACAATGCAGCCATGTTTGGGTAGTGCAGGCTGCAGCCTGTGACAAGGCAAATATCCCCTTGGCTTCACACACCCCGGACAAGGACTCCAGGAGGATTGATGCCATGGCAAAGAAACAGTACATGGCAGCATCCTTGGGACTCAGACAGGCAAATTATATGGCTTATGTTGCTAGATATCAGAAATCCAGATGGGATACTGTTATGGCTCTAGCTAGCAAAACAGGTCCCTGGCCAGCTTGCCAAGGAGCTGGAGCAGGTGGCTGCTGATGGTATTGAGGCATCAGGTGCAATTCCATGCTGCAGTGGACTCAAATGATGTGTCATCAAGTCATGGCTACATCTGTGGCACTGCAGAATGGCTTGCTCAGATGTACTAGCCTGTCACAGGATACCCAGACTAAGGCCATGGATTTTCCTGTTGTGGGTAATTCCCTGTTTGGGGAGCAGAGAATTACATGAAGAAAATGGATGCATATAGGACCACCTATAGGAGTTCACAGGCCAAGGAAAGGCAGGCCACTCCTCAAAGGCAGCTTCCCAGGGGCAGGGGCAGGCCTTTTCATAGGCCTTTTTACCAAGCCCAGGCCTCCTCTGCTGCTTATGCCCAGAGGGGGTTCTTTAGAGAGAGAGGCAGAAGGGGTGCCAGCAGGCCTGTTTCCACCCCTCAGCCCAAAGACCCTGCCAAGCAGGCACCCTGATGGGGTTGCCAGGGCCGATTCTCAACTACCTGTAGGGGGCAGGCTGGCTTACTTTGTCCAGGACTGGGAGTCTCTGACATCAGACAAGTGGGTCCTGGAAGTAGTAAGCCAGGGACTGGTTCTCAGCTTCAAAAAGTTTCCAAAGATGAGAACCAGATCCTTTCCACCTGCAAATCCACCAGAGGCACTTGCCCTAGAGGCAGAGGTCTCTTCCCTCCTGGCACTCAGAGCTGTGGAAAGGGTTCCACCCCACACCAGGACAAAGGGTTGTATTCCAGGTACTTCCTTACCCCAAAAAAGACAGGAGAATGGCGGCCCGTTCTGGATCTCAGATACTTAAACAAGCACCTTTTAAAACCAAAATTCAAAATGGTGACTCTGGGAATTATTCTACCCTCTCTAAGGCCTGGCTAGCGTCCCTGGACCTCAAGGATGCCTACTTCCATATTCTCATCAGAAGCTCCCATCGAAAGTACCTCAGGTTTGAGCTGCCCTCAGGCCATTACCAGTTCAGAGCAATGCCCTTTGGCCTCACCTCTGCTCCAAGGGTATTCACAAAATGCCTGGCAGTAGCAGTTGCTTCTCTAAGAAGGCAAAGAATTGCCATCTTCCCTTACCTGGACGACTGGCTCATAGTGGGCCAGACCCCAGACTAAGTCAGGTTACAACTACAGATAACTCAGCAGCTGCTCACCTCTCTAGGTTTCCTTCTGAATCTTTCAAAGTCAGTTCTAGAGCCTGTCCGGCTCCTCACCTTCATAGGCGTAGAGCTGAACACACAGAAAGCCAGAGCCTTCCTTCCGTCGGACAGGGCAAGGACCCTGGTCTCTCTGGCCTCCTCATTCAGCCTGCAGGTGTCTCGACCAGCAAGGCATTTTCTACAGCTCCTGGGGCACATGGCTGCTTCTACAACAGTAGTGCAGGGAGCAAGATTTCAGATGAGGGACATTCAGTTCCATTTGAGAGCCTTTTGGTCTCAAAGGAAAGACCCTCTAACCAAATTGATCCCAGTGACTCAAACCCTGATCCAGGCCCTACAGTGGTGGCAGGATGAGAGCAATCTGAGACAAGGGGTTCCTTTTGTCACTCAGTCTCACTCCTTAATCCTTACTACAGTTGCATCCCTCTTGGGGTGGGGAGCTCACATGGGTGACCTCATTACCCAGGGGTTGTGGTCCCCTCAGGAATCTCTGCTCCACATCAATCTGTTGGAACTCAGAGCAGTTTTTCTAGCACTTCAAGCTTTTTCCAAATCTGTTCAGAACAAAGTTGTACAGGTCAGAACAGACAACACCACCACAATGTGATACATCATCAGCAAGGGGCACTGGTCACGACCTTGTGCACCAAGCAATGAAGTTGTGGTCTCTGGCTATTCCCTGAACACCTCCCTTACGGCAGTTCACCTCCCAGGCAAGGACAATGTCCTGGCAGATGCTCTCAGCAGGATTTCCCTGGACCATCACGAATGGTCACTGGACCCCCTGGTCTTGGAGGTGGTATTTGCCAGGTGGGGCATCCCGCAGATAGATCTTTTTGCAGCCCCAGACAATCACCAACTTCCCCTTTTTTGCTGCAGGCCCCCAGTGTTGGGCTCAGTCCCTCTGGATACCTTAGTTCTCAATTGGGAAGGGAAGTTTCTCTATGCTTTTCCCCCCTTCCCTCTTCTGTTCAAAGTGCTAGTCAAAATCAGATCTCAACCCTGCAAGATGATCCTGATTGCTCCAGATTGGCCCAGACAACTGTGGTATCCACTCCTACTGTCCTTAGCAGTCCATCTTCCCCTGTGTCTTCCCAGGAATCACAACTTGTTAACCTGTGCTCAGGGAAGGGTTTGGTACCGGAACCTCAAATCTCTCAATCTCAAGGCCTGGCTCTTGAAGAGTTAGTTTGCTGGTTTACACCTCTCCCAAGGTGTAATGGATATCCTGAAGGCTTCTAGAAAACCTTCCACCAGAGCTACTTATAATTCCAAATGGAAGAGGTTTTCCATATGGTGCTCTGGAAAGCATATTTCCCCAGAATCTGCTGATTTTACCCACAGTCCTGGATTATATGGTCCACTTAAATACCTTGGGGCTGAGACCAGCTACCCTAAAAGTGCATCTGGCAGCTGTGTCTGCTTTTTATTTCAACAGGTAAGCACTCTTCTCTTTCAGCTCACCCTGTATTCCCAAGTTTTTCAAAGGATTGCTTCACACAACCCTCCATTCAGGGACCCTGCCCCTGCATGGGACCTTTAATGTTTGCATTGCTCAGCTTATGCAACCTCCCTTTGAGCCTTTGTCTTCAGCAGAGCTTAAGTACTCGACTTGGAAGACTGTGTTTCTGGTAGCAATCACTTCTGCCAGACGCATAAGTGAATTACAGGCTTTGTCAGTAGAGCCTGATTTTATCTCCTTTCATAGAGATAAGGTGGTCCTCAGGACTAACAGGAAGTTCTTCCCTAAGGTGGTTTCAGATTTCCACCTTAATCAATCTATATCTCTTCCAGTGTACTTCACTGACCATTCCTCCTCTGGCGAGAGGAGGCTGCACAGCTTAGATGTGAAGAGAGCCCTTAGTTACTACATAGAGCTTACCAGGGGTCACAGGTTTGACTCCCTCCAACTGTTCCTCACTTATGGTGAGGTTGGTAAAGGGAAACCTGCCACTAAAAGATCCATTGCCAGGTGGATTGTCTCTTGTATCCAATTTTGCTATGAAAAACTGGGTAAGGTTCCTCCCTCAGGCCTGAGGGCTCACTCTGCCAGAGGTACAGCTGCTTCCCTGGCTGCTGCCAGGGACATCCCTATTCTAGAGATATGTCAAGCAGCTACCTGGAAAACAGTTCATACCTTTACCAAGCATTACTCCCTGGATATCCAGGCTAGGAGTGATGCTCGGTTCGGCACAGCTGTGCTTCAGAACCCATTTCCTAAGTAGGTTCTGTCCCTCCTCCATGGAGGTACTGCTTTGTAGTCTGCATATATCATAATATAGCAAGACTTCATGTTGTTTGAAGAAAAAATTACTCACCTTAGTAATGTTGTTTTTCTATTGGAGTCTTGCTATATTATGACCTCCCCCCCCTGCCCCTCTCAGAACCTCTGTTTTTGGGATGTGGGTGGGCAGTGCAGTGTTGGCACTTAGTAGGTGCCCACCTTGTTGTTTTTCACCCCTCCTTTTCTGGGGTGACTTGGTGTTGTGTTTTCATTTTTGGGTCTCCTGACTTGAGTCTTTGTTTTGGGACCAAAAAATGTGTTCTTATGTTTAGTAGCCAGTTGGCTGAGTGTAGGTTTACAGCTTCCACAGGACCTCAGTGAGTTTAGCTCTTAAAGATCTGACGGTTTGAGTTTGAAGAACAACAGACAGAGTTTCAACCGAGCTCGAGCTCAGCGTTCCATGCCTGGCATGGAAAGTTAACTCTTTCACCTCCGGAGCAGTTCGAAGGTTGGGACTCACTGCATATGTCATAATATAGCAAGACTCCAATAGAAGAAACAACATTACTAAGGTGAGTATTTTTTTCTTTTCTACCATTGATGCCTCTCCCTGTGCATCCCAGTATCCCCCAGCCCTCCTTACTGCCTTTTCACATTGCTTGCTAACCTTTAGGTCATCTGATATGATTACCCCCAGGTCCCTTTCCATTGTTGTTACTACCTCCCCCCATTGTGTACTCTTCCCCTGGGTTTTTGTTTCCCAGGTGCATTACTTTGCACTTCTTTACATTGAATCCAAGCTGCCATACTTCTGACCATTTCTCCAACCTTGCCAAGTCCATTCTCATCCTTTCCACCTCCCCTTGTGTATCAACCCTGTTGCAGATCTTTGTGTCATCTTCAAGAGGCATACTTTTCCTTCCAGTCCCTCTGCAATGTCACGTATAAAGACATTAAAAAGTCCAGACCCAATACTGAACCCTGCAGTACCCCACTAGTAATCCCCCTTTCTTCAAAGTGGACTGCATTTACAATTACCTTCTGTATCCTGTTGTCCAGCCAGTGTTTTACCCAGGTTACCACCCTGGGACCCACTCCCAGGCTGACTAATTTGTTTATTCATCTTTTGTGTGGGACTGTGTCAGATGCCTTGCTAAAGTCTAGATAAGCCGTGTTCACAGCCCCTCCCTGGTCTACTACTTTGGTCACCTAGTCAAAGAAATAGATTAGATTCGTCTGACATGACATTCCTGCTGTGAATCCATGCTGCCTTGGGTCCTGTGCCCCACTGGACTCCAGGTACTCAATTCTTTCCTTCTGAAGTGATTCCATCATTTCCTTACCACTGAGGTCAAACTGACAGGTCTGTGGTTTCCTGCCTCTGTCTTGCTCCCACTTTTGTGAAGCGGAATTGCATCCGCCCTCCTCCAGTCCTCAGGTACCACACCATCCTCCCATGATTTATTAAAAAGGGTGGTCAGTGGTGTTACTAGTTCTCCCCTTAATTCTTTTAGAATTCTGGGGTGAATCCAGTCAGGCCCCATTGCTTTGTTCACCTTCAGTTTTAGGAATTCTTTCAGAACCCTTTCTTCTGTGAAAGGACCGGGATCAACCCACCCCCCCCATCCAGAGTGCTTCTATTGATTGGATTAGGTACCCCCCTCTCCTTTTGTGAATACTGAGCAGAAGTATTCGTTCAGTATCCCTGCTTTTTTGCTGTCCCTCTCTGCCCACCCGTCCCCTTTATTTCAGCCTCACTATCTCTCCCTTTGTCTGTCTACGCTCCCTAATATACCTATAAAAGGTTTTATCCCCCTTCTTAACTGAGTCTATCTTTTCCTCGGTTTGGGCCTTTGCTATTCTGACTGCCTTCCCTGCTTTCTTTTTGCTTTAACTGGTACAGTTCTATGTCCTGCTCCTTCTGTGTTTCCTTATACTTCCTAAATGCTATCTTTTTCTCCCTAACCTTCCCCACCACCTCTTTTGAGAACCATAGTGTTTTTTTTTCTTTCATTTTGATTTATTTGCTTCACACAAAGGCTTGTTGCCTCTGTAATGGCAGTTTTCATGTTTCCCCCATTGTTGCCCGTTTGCTAGTGCTTTTCTGAGGCACTGTCCCATTTTGACAGTCAGCCCTCCTGAAGTCCAGTACCCTCACTTTTTTGTATGGCTTGAGTTTATCGTGAACCACACTATTTGGGGGTCACTTGTCCCAGATGACTACCCACTTCTAGATTTGAGAGCATCTCTCCATCCCCATTTGAGAGTATCAGGTCTAAGATTGCTCCCTCCCGAGTTGCTTCCAACACTAGAATTCTGAGGCATGCCCCCTGTAGGGCATCGAGAATAGCCCTGCTCTTGGATGTGGCTGCAGTAAAGATGTTTTTAGGTAACATCTGGCATATTCAGGTCTTCCATCAGCAATGTTTCCTCTTTCTCATCCATCCTAAGGATGCCTTCTGTCATTTCCTTGTCCATTTCCTCCCCCTGAGATGTGGGGGTCTGTATACAACCCCTGTGCAAATTGTGGTGCCATTTCTAGTCTTCAGGGTGACCCACTGTGCCTCCTCTCCTCCCTTTTTACCCTTTTGTTCTGTTACTTTGATCCCCTCCCTTACATAGAGAGCTATTACTCCTCCTCTTCTTCCCTCCTTGTCTCTCCTATAGATTGTGTACCCATGTATGTTGACATCCCAGTCATGGTTCTCTGTGTACCATATTTCTGTGACTGCCACGATATCCAGGCATCCCTCTTCCATCAAGGCCACCAGTTCAGGGAGCTTGTTACCTAGACTTTGGGCATTGATACTCATTACCCTCCATTTTTTTGATGGCCTTACCCCTTTTTGCCCCATCCCTGTCCTTACTGCCTTTGCCTCCATTTACACCTGCCCTTCTCCCTATCAACGTCTCTACCTTGGTGTTTACCTCACTATCTACCCTGATTTTTATTTGGGGAAGGGGGCTAGGATTTCCCTGCTCCTTTTCAGTGCCTCCCCCATTGGCTTGTTTAAATGCTTGTCAATGAAGCATTTAAACCTATCACCTAGGATCCTGGTTCCCCTCCTGGACAGATGCAGACCATCTCAACAGTATATGCCTGCATCCCTCCAGCTGGCCCTCCAGTCCTCAGTGAAGCTAAAACCTTGAGTTCTGCACCCGTTTTTCAACCATTGATTAAATCCCATGGTACGGAGCACCCTAGCCTCACCCATGCCATATACAGGCAGCACCTCCGAGAAGGTTACCATGTGTGCTACTTGTCTAAGGCCCCTCCCCAACTCCATAAACTTCTCCTCCACTGTTCTTATCCCTTTCCCAACCAGGTCATTTGCTTCTAAGTGGAAAATAACATCAAGCTCCCTCCCCCGTGCAGCTGCTCCCATGATCCTAAAGATTTGCTCCCTGACCCTCCAAGCCATGGAAAGCCAAGACTTGATCGTATGACTATTTATGTGTGTATCCTATTTTAAGCCAGGGTCTAGCTAGACTGCGAAGTATAAGACTTGCATACTGTGACCCTGAGCAAGTCACTTAACTTTCTTGTGTTCCCAGGTTGCACCTGTAAACAAGCTTTCAGCTTAGTGTCTCTCTCCCGGTTTAAAAAAAAAAAAAAAAAAAAGGCACTGTCCAGAGTATAAACATGCAAATTTACCAGCAGACACAAGCCGTAATGAACTATTGAGTCTGCTGGAGTGTATAGCTCAAATTATTTCTCTGGAGCTGCCCCAATCCCCCTGGAGTCAACTATCCCTCCCCTAGATCAGCTCCCACTTCCCCATCCCCGGAACACCCACCCTAATTTTCTTCTTCACCCTATCTCCCCCCTTTGAAACTAGCCATTGTATTTACGTGACCACTTCCTCTGGCAACTCATTCCACCCGACACCACCGTTTCAGTGAAAAGTTCCTCCTTAAATCTCCCCCAAAAAAAAACTAGCTTCAGCTGTGCCCCTTGTTGTACTCCTTCCTTAAGTTAAAGATGCCCTTCGATCTTACCCTGTTTATCCTCTCACGGTACTTGAAGGTCTCTATCATGTCCCCCCTCTCTCTCCTATCCTTCAGGGAGTACATATTTAGCTCACCTCACTCAGCGTCTCCTCATATGTTTCGTCCCCCATACCCTGGATCATTTTGACTGCCCTCTTCTGAACCCCCTGTAGTAGCTTGATATCCTTCTTCAGATACGGGCACCAGAACTGGAGACAGTATTCCAGATGCAGCCTCACCAGTGACCTGTACAGAGGCAAGATGATTTTCTCCTTCATAGAGGTTATTCCCCTGGCGATGCAGCCTAGCATTTTATTTGCTTTGGCTGCTGCCTTGAGGCACTGTGCCGAGTGTTTCATGTTTCAGAGTAAATCTGGTTAATTTGCTGTATTCTTTCTGTAGAGGCCAGGGAGATGAAAATCATTGCTGGAGTTTTCTTGAATTAAGAACCAATTTGTTTTGATACAGAATGTGCTAGATTTTGAGACTGTCTTATTGCAGATAAGATTGAATACTGGACAGATCTTTTGCACTATAGTACACAATGTTGTCATCAGCATATAAGTGTATTTTTTTAAATGAGTTGTTTGGCTAAATTATTGCTGGACACCAAAAAATGAGGACCCAGTGCTGAACCATGAGGGACAATAGTGCAAATACATGAGGCTAGATTTAGATCCCTTACCAGCTACAGATTGATGGTCACTTTGATAGCTTTGTAACCATTGCTCAGTGGAAGGAGCAAACCCATAGATCTTCTTCTTTGAGGATATCTCTTTAATCGGGCCACACCTTTGGAACTACCCTCACATCAGTGCTAAGACCACACTGAAACTTTTCCAAGCCAGGGGCCACCCACGACAATGTCATGCACCAGCAAATACATAAACATGGGCGGCTCCATCTCTCGTCCGTTCCAATCCTGCCATCGATCATACTTGTCAGACCTGCATGGAAATGTCGACCATTAGCTGACATTTGTTTTCTAGTTTAAAATCTCTAGTTTATTGATTTTTGGTGCTTCTGCTTGCTGCTGAAAATCATCTAAGTTATTACGGTATTATGAGTGCAGAAAGATGATCTACAGGAACGACTCACATGAAGTGTCTGCTGTTTGGACCTCACACACAGTATAACATCTTGTCAGAGTTGCAGGGGATTTAAGTGTGCTATCAGGCAACGTAGGAAAGGAACGCTGGAAAAATTCCTGTTAAAGAGAACTTTTGCAGCGATGGAAAAATAGATGCAGGAAAAATCCATGTCACCTGTCTCATCAGCTGAGTTACGGTAGTTGAAATCCAAAGAAAATCGTCACTGGGAAGCCACAAGCATAAACATAGGGATAAAAAAAAAAAGGCCTACCTAATGTGCTAAGTTGCCTCTGCGGCCTTCAGGTTACGCTTCTAACATGATGTGTGCTCCAGTGGTGGTGTCCCCAGTCCCCTTGACCGTCAACCAGACACTAAGGTTGGGGCTTGGCTTACATACCACTGGGCCTATTATGGGTGGTATGTCACCATTGTTTCCAGGTCTTCACCTCCTGTCAACTTCAAATGTCATGACCCCTAATACAGGCATTGCTGGTATCATTTTCAGAAATGATACGATGACTGCTACCAGGCTTACCTGAACAGCCTGTTCCAACATTGATGGGACTTGCTACCTCCCAGACCTCGTTGATGCCACAACCCAGCATACAGCAAAAGAGATCTCCTCGGCCATCGCCAGCGCAGTCTGCTCTTCTTGTCGTCAGATGGAACAACCATGTTGAATATAATCCAGACTTCATATTAGAGGAGGAGGAGGGGGTATGCTGAAGACTAGTGTATACCTGGCACCAGCTCCACCTTATCCTCATGTAGTGAGGACTCTGGTGAACAGCCTAAGGTCACCACCAGAAGATCCCTCTTTCCAGTCCATGATGCAGAAAATGTAGGCTGCCATGGGCTTTACTTTTAAGGAGGAGGGTTCTACAAAGAAAAATATAATGGACTTATTTTGAGGTGCCAGAAACCCCCTCAGTTGTTGTTCCTCCATTATATCCAGCCCTGGAGGATACTACCTAAGCAGCTTGGTGTAGACCAAATGCCTTATCAGCTGTCCCTGGGAGGGCTGACAAGTTGTACCCTGCTCCATCTAACAAGCCTTACTATGCTAATCAGCCAGAGGCTGATTCTGTGGTGATGACAGCTGCCGATGATGGATCCAGGACGCCCCAACATAAGAATTCCCTGGTTCACCAATGCCGCGGCAACAGGAAAAAACGCAACAGTCTTTAGGGCACCAGCACAACGCCAACAGCAAACTTCATGCCTGGCAGTTGTGCTGCCCAACTCCAGTCTCACCCAATGCCCCGGAGCAAACTCTGATTACCCTGTTGGAAACAGGGGGCTGGATATGTTAACTGGCTATGAAGGATGCTTACCATCATATCAAAATTGGGAAGAATCACAGAAAATATTAAAGATTCATGCTGGAGGGGGAACGTCACCAATACAGAGTATTGCCCTTTGGTTTACCACCTTTTTTTGTTGACTCTGTTTATGCACCGCACCTGGAACTCTCTCGAACTGTCCCTGCCCACTGGCACCACTGTACTGCCCACCTGATGCCCTTCCTTCTCAGAAGGTAGCCACCCTCTACCAACCTTCTGCTGGCAGCCTCCCCAGCTCTGGGCTGCCGTCACTTCGGCACTCTATCTATGAATCTAATGTGATAGCCGAGGTGGTGGAAGGACAGAGGGGGCGGAGACAAGGGGACGGTATTGGGCATGTGGCGATGCGGTACAGAGGGGAGCTGTCACCTATCAGGCACAGGTTTTTCTTCTTGTTGTCCCCTAGGGTGCAAGCGTGCAATGATGTCAGCACAAGGTTCTAACAGACTTCTGCAGCCCTCCCCCTTAGCAGCTCCATGCTAGTTGTACCTCCAGTCTCCACTGGGGATCTCTACTGCACTGGAGACACCCTGGATCCCTCCCCAGGGAGAGGAGAGCAGTCCATCAGACGTGCGATCCCCGGCTCCCGAACTTGTTCCCAAGCTCGGGTCGCCGGCGCAGCATGAGGTGTGGCGTCCAGCGCCTCTACCCTCCATGCTGACCCATGGTTTACATTCTGCATCACAGGTCTTTACCAGATGCTTGGCAGTGGTAGCAGTAGTCTTCTGCAGGGAAGGCTTGTATGTCTTTCCTACCTGGATGATTGGCTCTTAAAGCCCACTCCAGGGACCAACTCCTACATGCCCAAGCTTGCATCAGGAAACTGTTTGCAGACTGTCATCTGAGGTCGTCAAAGTCAGCACTAACTCCATGTCAGCAACTGCAGATTATAGGGACAGTCTTGGACACAGCTCGGGGCTGTGCATTCCTGCCTGTGGACAGGGCTGAATATCTTATGGCTGAGGTACAGATGGTGTTCAGCATTCAGTGTGCATCAGCCAGGACTTTCACTGCCTGCTGGGACTCATGGCTGCAGCCATTGTCACCGTGACACAGGCCCGCTTGCATATGCAGATTCCCCAGTGGACCTTGAGAGTCCAGCGGGACCAGCTGAACAACGAACTAGACCAACAGGTGCTTGTTATATCTCTCTTGAGAAAAGCACTGATGTGTGGTGGATGGATCACAACAACTTACTACAAGGCATTCCATTCCTGGTTCCATCCCGAACACAAATTCTCACCATGGATGCCTCGGGATCCAGGTGGGGAGCACACCTAGACCCACATTGAACATGAGGGACGTGGACTCGGGTGGAGTCAGAATTGCACATAAATGTCCTGGACATGAGAGCTGGTTTATACAGTCTCCAGGCAATTCAGGAGCATATCCAGATCCTCTCTTAATGCAGATGGATAATAATAATAATAAATTTTATTTCACAAAAGTGCCTTTCAGGCCATCGAGGCGCTTTGCAAAAAGATAAAAACAACCATGTTAAAATCTGTAAGCATAATTAAAAATAAATGACAGAGGATCCAAATTATTCGGTGCCACTAAAAGCTTAACACCATAAAAAGGTTTTCAGCGCCTGTTTAAACCCTCCCACAGTCGTGCACTCCCAAAACTGACTGGGTAGAGAATTCCAAAGGGTCGGGGCCAAATGCATTAGCCCCCGAAGACTTCAGAGACGCCCTTGAAATCTCCAGCAATCCCTCGTCAGCCAAACATAACTGTCTCATTGGGCGGTAAGGCACAAGAAGCTCTTTCAGGTAGTCAGGGCCCTGTCCATGTAGGGCTTTATAAGTCAGTAAACCAACTTTAAAGGTGATCCACCACCTAATCTGCAGCAAGTGCAGATCGCGCTGCACAGGAGTAATATGGGAGGAGGCTCGAGAAGCCCCCGTCAACAGTCTTGCTGCTGCGTTCTGCACAAGCTGCAGGCGGCGGATATCAACCCCAGGTAGCTCTAAGTACAAGGAGTTGCAATAATCAAGGCGTGAGGTCACAAAAGCATGGACCAACATAGGTAAATCCCCGGACGGAACTAGGTGCTTAATTCTGGAGATATTCCTAAGATGATAAAAGGAAGTCTTGTCGACCGCCGACACTTGAGCTAGTAAAGTCAGCCCGTTGTCAAGCACTACCCCCAGGTTTCGCACCCGTTCAGAGGATAGGATCTGAGAGCCCCCGAGAAAAAGTCGAGAGGGCTGATCAGCCCACAGCCCCTCTATCCGGCGACCCGGGTCCACTACCATCACCTCTGTCCTTCCGGTGTTCAACTTTAACCAGCTCGAATTCATGCAGTCCTGGATTTCAACAAGGCAGTTATTAAATACAGAGACAGCTCTATCTTGGTCAGGAGCAAAAGACAGAGCTGGGTATCATCAGCATAGCAGTGAAACCTCAGCCCATACCGTCTTGCAATGTCTCCGAGGGGCAGCATATACACTGGAAACAAAATGAGGGACAGCACTGAACCCTGAGGTACCCCACATGGCAGGGAGAATGGGGAAAAAATCCCAGACACCACTCTCTGACTCCTGCCAGTGAGGAAAAATGTAAACCACCTGAGGACTGTACCTGTCAGGCCACAGATGTATCTCAGACATCCAAGCAATACCCCATGGTCTACAAAAAGGCTGAGGAGAGATCAAAGAGCACCAAGATAGAACGGCTTCTCTGATCTCTCGCCATTAGGAGATCATTGAACACCCGAACCAGCGCAGTTTCAGTACTATGCCTCTTTCGGAAACCGGACTGGAGAGGTTCGTAGATGTTATGGATGGTCAGGTGGTCATCCAGCTGTACCGCTACTACGTTCTCAGTCACCTTCCCTATGAAGGGAAGGTTTGAGATTGGTCTGTAGTTGGCCAGAGTATCGGGGTCCAAAGTAGCTTTCTTTAGGAGGGGAGTTACCACCACCTCCTTCAGGGAGCACCAGACTATCTGTGCCAGGACCGGGCCGATAATATCCCAACAACCCATAATCAAGGAAGTTGGGCCCAGATCCAAACTACTGCATGTAGGGTGCATACCCTGGACAATCCGTATGACATCCACAAGCTCGGGTAAGGCAAAGGTACTCCAGGAAGCCCGAGGTGAGGTGACCGAACACCGATCATCAGCAGCCCCCATAGAGCGAGCTGAAAGAATTTCCGACCTCATGTCGGCCACCTTGTGATGCATTACATCAACAAATGGGGGACTCATTCCTAGCTGCTGTATAGGGAAGCAATGAGGAAATAGTACTGGGCTCAGGAACATGGACTAGAACTGGGGAGAGCTAGTGGGATGCTAGGGTGTATAGGAAGGGGCATCACTAGCAGAGAGAGAGAGAGATGATCTTACTGCTTTATAGATAACTGATGAGATGTCACCTAGAGCACTGTGTCCCATTCTGGTGACCACATCTCTGGAAAGACATAGACAGGGTAGAGGCAGTCCAGAGGAGGGCAGCTAAAATGGTGCAAGATCTGTAACACAAGCCTTATGAGGAGAGACTGAAGGATCTCTGTACACCCTGGAGGAAAGTAGGGAGGTTGGGGGGTATGATAGGTTCAAGAGAGCAGCATTTTTCAGAAAACAAGATGCTCAAGAACAAGGGAACAAGCTATGAAGTTGGGGGGGGGGGGGGGGATGTGAGGAAGTACTTCTTCACTGAAAGAGTGATGGATGCCTCGAACAGCTTCCCAGCAGAGGTGGTGGTGGGCAAAAATGGTAACTGGTTTCAAGAATGCATGGGATAGGCATATGGGAACCTTGGACATGGGGGAGAGGGCGGAGATCAAGCAGAGTCTGTGGTGTTACAGTAGGTAGGGAAAATGGGCAGACTGGATTGACCAAGCAGTCCTAATCAGCCGTCAATATCCATGTTTCTGGCCCGGTGGTGCTGAGGGTTGAGGTGCTGGACACCACACCTCGCACCACGCCAGCGACCCGAGTTCGGAAGTGAGCTCAGCCGCTGGGGGTCGGTAGGGGAGGGATTGGATTGAGCACCCGCTGAGTTGCTCTCCCATCCCAGGGGGAGGGTATCTGGAAGTCCAGAGCTCCAGCGGCCCCTGGTGGAGATCAGGGGCACTGCAGAGTGTTGGGCTGCACGTACACAGTGTGGCCCAACACTAGCAGGGTAGCCATGCACTGAGAAGTCTGGGATGTGCACCGCGTACGGGAGGGGGGAGGAGGGCGCATAACCAGGGGGAAAAAGCCCTCTCCTGCTGGATATGCAACGGCTTCCTTCAGTGCCACCGCCACACATCCAACACTGGTTCCCCGTCACTGCCCCTTCGTTCTCTCTGGGGCTGTAGGTCCCGCGTCCCCGGAGAGTCATAATGTCCTTGAAGATGACTGGACACAGCAGGCGGTAGAGTGGTCAGGTCAGTGGGTAAGCCTGAGAGAGTTCCGTATCAGGAGGGAGAAAAAAAAAAAAAGAATCTACAGAAAAAATATCTATGTTTCTATGTAACTATCAGCTGTGCGTCTTCCAGGCGTCCAAAAACGTCTTAGTGGACAAACTAAGCAGGTCACAGTCCAGGATGCACAGAAGGTAACTGCTGACTTCAGTTGTGGAAGAAACATCTTCACAAGATGGGGTCTCCCCGAGTTGGACCTTTTTGCATCCCCACACAATAAGAAACATAGAAATTGATGGCAGATAAGGACTACTAGGCCCATCCAGTCTGCCAGTATACCCTACCTGCATCAGTGGCTGCTGACCCTACTTGGTCATCGGCTGTAGCCTCTCCTTCCCAGCTCTAGGGCACCCTTATACCTATCCCATGCATGTTTAAAACCCCCACCTCCTGGGGTAGGTTATTCCATACATCCACCACCCTTTCTGTGAAAAAGAACTTCCTCACATTTTCCCTTATCCTGCCCCCCCCCCCCGTCTCATGTTGTGCCCCCTCGTCCTTGTACATCTCCTATACTGGAAGATGTCACCCACCTGCACCTTGTTTATGCCGTTAAGATACACACAGATACACAGAAGGTGATGGCGGATAAAAATCATGTGGCCCACCTAGTCTGCCCTTTTTCCCTACCTAATGCATTTCCTCAGACCCTAGTTGATCTACAGCTTACCCTCTCTTCCCTACTGCTAGAGTACTCTTATATCTATCCCATGCATTCTTGAATTCCCCTACTGTTTTTGTCCCCACCATCTCCACAGGGTGGTTGTTCCAAGCATCCACTATTCTTTCTGTGAAAAAGTACTTCCTCACGTTGCCTCTGAGCCTACCCCCCTCTAGCCTCATATCATGCCTCCTCCTTGTTGCACACCTTCTTTTCTGAAAGATGCTGCCCTCCTGTGCCTTGTTTATGCCCCTGATATACTTGAATGTCTGTCACATCCCCCCTCTCTCTCTTCTCCTCCAGGGAATACATATTGAGGTCCTCTAGTCTTTCCTCATATGACTTTTGTTGCAGTCCTTGCACCATTTTTCTCGTCTTTCTCTGGACTGCCTCTATTTTGTGTCTGTCCCTCCGGAGATGCGGCTTCCAGAACTGGACACAGGACTCCAGATGAAGTCTCACTAGTGATCTGTACAGTGGCATAACCGCTTCCTTTTTTCTGCTGGTAATACTTCTCCCTATAGTAAGTAATTTTTTGTTTGTTTGGCACCCAATCCCGGAGGTTCTGGGTGCTGTACACTGGAACAATTAAGATAAAAACATTCAGATTATATAAACAATTAAAAAATAATTAACACTTTATATAGCTTAAGCATTTGCAGGAAAGGCAAGGCTGAAAAGGTGTCTTTAGGCCCTTACTAAACGCCCCCACCATAGGGGCCTCCCTCAGAGATCTTGGCAGTGAGTTCCAGACGACCAGATCAGCCACCTTGAATGAACTGTCATCTGAGGTTTTCAGCCTGGTCCTCGGAACTGCCAGGAGGCACTCGGTAGAGGAACGAAGGGAGCGGGCCAAGATAGCAGGAGTAAGGAGGTCTGACAGGTAGCCAGGCACCCTAGCATTCCACTGGCTCTCCCCACAGCCTTCTCACATTGTTTACCTTTAGGTCATCGGATATTATTACCCCCAGGTCCCTTTTCTTGACTGGTGGCCATCAGTACCCCCATCTTGTACTCCTCCCTTGGATTTCTGCACCCCAGGTGCATGATTTTGCACTATTTTGCATTGAATCTTAGCTGCCACACTCTTGACCACTCCTCAAGCATGTTTAGGTCCTTTCTCATTTTTTCCACCCCCTCTGGGAGTGTCAACTCTGTTACAGATCTTCGTTTCAAATGCAAAAAGGCATACCTTTCCCTCTAGCCCCTCCGCAATGTCGCCTTATGAAGACTTTAAAGAGGATTGGCCGTATCACGGATCCATGTAGCACCCCACTGGTCACCCTCTTTACTCTGATTAAATGCCATTTTTCACCACTCTGTCCTGTCACTCAACCAGTTTCTCACCCAGTTTACCACCTTGGGGCCCATTCCTAGGCTGCCCAACATGTTTATCAACTTCCTATGTGGGATGGTGTCAAAGGCCTTGCTGAAATCTAGGTAGGCCACATCCTCCACCCTTCCCCATCTACCTCCCTTGTCACCCAGTCAAAGAAATCTGTCAGATTTGTTTGACAAGACCTTCCCACTGTGAACCCATGCTGCCTTGGATCCTGTGCTCTGCTGGATTCAAGTATTGCAATCCTTTCCTTTAGCTGTGACACCATTAATTTCCCCACCACTGAGGTCAAACTGACTGGCCTGTAGTTGCCAGCCTCCTCACTGTTCCCACTTTTGTGGAGAGGGTCTACATTTGCCCTCCTCCAGTCCCCTGGAACCACCCCTGTCTCTGTCGATTTTGTTGAATAGGGCTGTTAGTGGTGCTGCCAGCATCTCTCTAAGTTCTTTTAATATTCTGGGACGTGTCCCATCCAGCCACATAGCCTTGTCCCCTTTCAGATTTTTGAGTTCCTTTAGGACTCTTTCCTCCATAAACGGTCTGGTGTCCACCTCTCTCCCACTGGTGCTTCCATGCCCAATAGTGCCCCCGTGAATTCTGAATAAAATGTTTGTTCAGGATTGTTAAGTTACTTTTCTAAGTCCCCTCTGCACACACTCCTTCCTTTTAACTTCACAATCTCACCCTTGTCTTCTTTCTATCACTGATGTACCTGAAAAGTCTTGTCACCTTTCTTAATTGCCTGGGCTGTTTTTCCTCAGTTTGTGCCTTTGCACTCCTGACTGCTTTCCTCGCCTCCCTCTGCTTTTCAGATATAGTTCCCTGTCTCCCGCTGTGTTTCCTTGTACCTCCTGAAAGCTAGCCTTTTTCTCTTACCTTCCTGGCCACGTCCTTGGAGAACCATAGTGTTTTTTTCTTTCTCTTTGTTTTGCTTACTTGCCTAACACAAAGGCTTGTTATCTCTGCTATGGCTCCCTTAAGGTTAGTCCATCGTTTCTCTACATCCCCCTACTTCTTTCCCTGCCAGGACTTCCTTGAGAACACACTCTCATTTTTGCAAAGTCAGTCTGTCTGAAACCCAGAATCCTTGCTTTCGTGTGGTTTGACTCCTCCACTGTTCTTGCATTGAACCACAACGTATGAGGTTCACTGGGCCACAGGTGGCTACTCACCATTACATTGGTGACTCTGTCCCCATTGGTGAGTACCAGATCCAATACTGCACCTTCTCTGGTGGGTTCTGCCACTAGCTGCTTGAGGCACACCCCCTGCAGGGCATCCAGGATGCCTCTGCTCCTGGCTGTGGCTGCAGCTGCAGCCTGGATGCTCCAATCCACATCCGGCAAATTGAAATCTCCAACCAGCAGCACTTCACCTTTGGCTGTTATTTGTGGGTGGCTTCCACTAGTACTACATCCATCTCCTCCCTTTGTGCTGGAGGCCTGTAGATCACGCCAGTGCGAATGGCAGAGTCATTTCCTGTCTCCAGGGTGACCCACAGTGCTTCTGCTCCCATCTGCATTCCCTAAACTTCCGTTGCTTTAATTCCCTCCCTGACGTGTACTGTACATAGCCACCCTTTTTTCACACTGTCTTTTCTAACTAGAATGTAGCCTGGTATGGCTATATCCCATTCATGGTTCCCTGTGTACCATGTCTCGGTAACTATGACCACTAGATGTGGGATTTTATTTCTCAGGCTGTGGGTATTCATACACATGGCCTTAAAAGTTTTGCAACCTACCTTCTATCCCCATGTCTTCCCTCCCTTCCTCACCTGTTTTTACTCCCATTCTTCCTTATTTCTGCCATTCTACCCATCTCGGTTTTAGTGTCAGTTTCCCGACCCTAGGGTTCTCTGTACTGACTGCTTCATCCTGGGGGGGGAGGGCAACTAGCTTCTTCTGCCTACTACCACCTCCCCCTCTTGGCTACTTTAAATGCTTGCCAATGAAGCATTTAAACCTCTCACTAAGGATCTTGGATCCGTTCCCCACCCCCCCCGACAGATGCTGTCCATCCCTCTTGTATAGGCCCGCATCCCTCCAGGTGGGACCCCAGTCCCCAGTGAAGCCGAAGCCCTCTGCTGTGCACCAGTCCTTCAACCATGCATTGAATCTTGTGGTGCGGAGTGACGTGCCTTCCCCCTTGTCATTGACTGGTAGCACCTCTGAAAAGGTTACAGTGCGTGCCATTTGTCTAAGACCCCTTCCCAGCTCCTTGAAGTCCTCCTGCACTACCTTAATCTCATCAGCAGCCAGATCATTTGTCCCCAGGTGGACAATGATTTCTAGCTCTCCTGTCCTGCTGCCCCAGCGATCCTCTGGATGCGCTTTCTATCCCTCCAAGCCATGGCACTGGGTAGGCACTTAACCACCTTCTTGCCCACTCTATGTGCCCCCAAGTCTACCCCCCTTAACAATAGAATCCCCCACCAGGAGTTGCTTCCTACTCCTCTGGGTTCCTTTGCCTCACCAATCCCGCCGGGGTCTCCTTTGTGGAGGTCACCTACATCCTCCTTGGGCTCCACTGTGGGTGTCTCTTTAGGACAGTCCTACCCTGCCAGTGCAGCATAGGAGTTGTGGAGTTTAACCATAGGAGGGATGTGCCTCTGCCCCACCACCTTCACCCTTCCCGAGCCCAGTGTAGTCCAGCCACTCCTCCACCCAGGCAGCCTTTGAGGCAGTGCGGGTGGAGTCAGTGGTCCCAGGAAGAAGGACGAAGTCCCTGAATCCTGACAAACTCAGCGTGGAGACAAGCAACCTCCTCCCTCAGCCCAGAGAAGTGCCTGCAGATGAGACAGCACCGCATCCTCCAGAACATGTCCTGGAAGACTGCCACCCCACAGCCACTGCACTGCACCACTCCCATTATGTCTTATTTGGGGCCCCTCTCCTGTCACTTTGTGTGCTTACTCTCCTCCCTCTGTGTATTTGTTGTATTTTTGTTTTTTTCTTCCTACTTTCCAACTGCCTTTGTGCCCTTGCAGCTTCTGCCCTTCCTGTTCTGGGACAGAAACTTCCTGTATTTCTCTGTAATCTCCTCCTTCCTTGCTCAGAATCAGATGGACCTCCAGCAGCTGGGGGGGAGGGAGAGCTACTCTTTTCCTTCAAGGATGGCAAATCTTATGTGTCTCTCTGATCCTTCCCTTCCTGCTCCCAAACAGGAAGTTCCTGTTGTCAGTCAAGTGCAGTGCCTATAAAAGTGGAACTGGCTAAGGGTTGGAGGGCAACACTGATGTGTAACAGGCTCTTTTGGACGTGGAGGCCTCTTTGCCCACATGCTTGGAAGAAGGCACCACACACCAATTCTTGGGTAAAAAAGGCCGCAGCACAACTTTACTTGACATTCAATAAAGTCATCAAATTACATTCATCATAACACAATTTTGAATTCACAGTTTACATATCCGTAGACGTACACATTTGTACAATCCTCAGATTGTTATCCGTTATTTACACATGAAAGAAACCACAATCCCAAATACAATACCCCATTTTCTATACCCCATAAATACTATATTACCTGTTTTTGGGTCCAGAGTTGGGGGCCCCGGATCCCGGCCCGAACACCAAACACCCCACCAATATCCAAGGTGTGTCATGGCCTCCCAGAGGGCCCTTCCTTACCTTAGCGTCGCACGCGAGAGGCAGATGAGCTTCCTCACTGTCCCTTCCCCTGCCCGCCTGGCAGGGTGGGGACCCCCCCCACCTGTTCCTGCGCCTCCGACCTTCAGCCTCACAGCTTAAGGCCAGCAAGGAACGGGGGTACCGCATTCTCAAGGCCTCACTGAGGCGCCCCCAACCGCCGCAGGAGGGACATGGCTAAACCTTGCCTGTGTCCCTCCCCCAACTCCTGGTCTTATTGCCCATTACCCCGCATTACTCTCTATAAATTGTGGTTTCTAACACGGTCTGTATGGTTTCATTGAATAAATCTACCCCGACATCCGATAAATGTACCCCATCATTGTGGTATTACCCCGGGCAGGAAGTTTGTTTCCTCATGGGCGATGGTTATGCCGCCTGTCCAGCAGATGAACCTACCCACCTCATTGTTGAGTTTAACCCTGGCCCGGTCAGTGGCCTTTGGCACACGGGCGTGGCGCCAGACCAGTCGTGGCAGTATAGCCGACCGTACTAGCTTGCATCGGGGCAGCAATGACTGCAGTGTGGCCCAATCACGCTTTATTCACATGATCAGCTCCAGTGTGGCCTGTGACCCCATGTTGTTTCCCCTTGCGTGAACCACTAAGATGTCCGGAATGCCATACTTCTTGTTAGATTGGATGCAGGGCATCAATTGTTCCCATCTCATGCCCCGCATCCCCATCCACCGGATAATGGCATCTTCCTTTGGTATTCTTCAATTCATCATATATATTCTCTCCTCTGCCCTCTTCTGGGCCCAAAACACATAAGATGATCTGATTATCCACATCTGTTTACACCGCCTTTTGCCTAAAGGCACAGGAGGAAGCAAGCAAAAGAAAATAAGTTAGTGTTTTGTTTGCAGTGGTCTGATATATCCCTTTTATCTTCTGGACTGCCATCTCCCGATTTCTTTAATCTGGCCCTTGCCCAGGCCGAAGCTGGCCGCTGTGGTCGCCTCACCTATCCTGAAGGAGCGTGTGCCAAACTTGCCTGGATCTTGCCCGCAAGAATTCAGGCATGTTTTTAAAACCCGGCTAAACTGGTATCTCGACAGGGGCACCCTGTCCGCGTGAACCAACAATTTGACCTTCCCTCAGAGGCCGAACCGCTAAGAATTCTGTCACTGCCCGCACTGGGCAGATATCTGTATATCCCTCAGCCCACAGGGTGACCAGAGCCACCCTACCTCTCTGGTCTGTCTTTGACCTGCGTAGCCAGATTGTTAAACTACCCTCATGCCGCACCACATCCTGGCTCTTCAGGCTGCCGAGCCAATCAGCCTCGTTAGCCGCCATCAGCTCGCTTACCGGAAAGGCCCCCCCAAAAAAGGCCAGAAGGAAAGCAGCCCGGAACAGCAGGCACTCATGCCTATCCCTTGTAAGGTCGTCCATACTGCGTACCAGTGCCCTTAACCCCGGCAGGGAAATGGGCTGTCTACCATCACCAACTGAGGGGGACTGTCTCGCCCAACCCTCCATGAGCTTTGCTGCGGCAGTCTGCTGCATTATGTTCCCATGTCCCAGCAGCTTGCCAAAAAAATGTAAGAGCCAGAGCCGACCCAGCCGACGCTCTTGATGCCCCTTTTTCCTTCAGGTCCCATAAAAAACCAAGCAGGGTACTTGCAGTTCCTGCCCAAGGGTCTATTGCCCCCTTCCCCCTACAGTACTCCAGGAATCTGGACACTTCCCAGCTGTACGAGCCCCAAGTCCCGGGGGCAGCTGACTTAGATATTACCTGCCAAATCCTGCCCACGTGTCCTTCAGCCAGGTGGGGAGGGCCAGAGGTTCTTCTTTGGCCTCTGGAGCCAGCATCCTGAACCTGTGCCACTGGAAACGAAACAGTGAGTCAGCAATTTTGTTATCCACTCCTGGCACATGCTTTCCCCTGAACGTTATATTTAATCTCAAACATTGCAGGACAAACTTCCTCAGCAAAGAACATACCTTGTCACAGTTTGCCGATTGCTGGTTGATCACCTGTACTACCTCCATGTTGTCAGACCAAAAGACCACCAACTTATTTTCCATCCTCTTATCCCTGACCTCGATGGCTATTACGATGGGAAAGAACTCTAGGAAGGTCAGGTTCTTAGTCAACCCGATTCGTGCCATGACTGCTGCCACACAGTGGCAGACCATTTGCCCTAGTAGTATATTCAGAACCCGTGCCCACCCCGCAGCATCAGTAAAAAACTTTAGCTCTTGGTTGCTGACAGCTGGTGTCTGCCACAAAGCCACCCCTTAAAGGAAGACAGAAATTCAACCAGGTCTCCAATCCGCTTTCATGCCTCTGCTCACCTGTATGAAATGGTGCGGGGAGTGACCACCATGGCCCTGGCCAAATGCCTGGAGAAGGGCGTCCCCATGGGATAACCTTAAGATTAGCTCAGGTCCCCGCAGCTCTTGTAGCTTCCGTGAGGGTGACCTTCTTCTCCCGTTTTACCTCCATGGCTAAACCTAAAAGCTTCTTTACCTTCTGTATTGGCAGCCTGGAGACCCCGGCTATGGAATCCAACTCAATCCCCAGGAACATGAGCCTTGTGCATGGACCCTCTGTTTTTTTTTTTTTTGAACTAAGGAGACCCCAAACTCCCGAGCTATGCCCTTAAATTGCGATAAAGCCCTAACGCAAGTGTCAGTCGCTCAGCCCGATGAACAGGAAGTCATCCAAATAGTGTATAATGGACTCCAGCCCCCCTACGGAGCACGCTACCCAATTCAAGAAGGTGCTGAACTTCTCGAAGATGCAACATGAGACTGAACAGCCCATCGGCATGCATTTTTCAACATATTTTCCCTTCACCTTCATGCCCAAAAGGCAGAAGTCATCAGGGTGCACGGGGATCAGGCGAAAAGCCAGTTCAATATCTGTCTTTGCCATGAGGGCTCCCGACCACAGTCCTGAACCCACCTATCACTATGTCAATGACGTATATGCCACAGAAGTATCTCTGGGTCTATCTGGTCATTGACTGAATCCCCATGAAATGAGAGGTGGTGAATGAGGCGGAACTCCCCTGGGTTTTTCTTTGGTACCAGACCCAGCGGGGAGACTCTCAAGTTCTCCAGAGGGGGTAGAGGAAATTGTCCCGCTATCCTCCCCAGCTCCGCCACTTTTTGTATCTTTTCTCTCAATATGCCAGATTTTTCTGTGGCCGATTTCAGGTTGTTAGCTTCCCGTGCGACCCGTGCACCCAGATATGGTATTCTAAAACCTTTACAAAAACCTTCCAACAATTCCCCCGCTATTCCTCTGGTGGGATAGTGTCTTAGCAAGGGGAACATGGCCTCCACCCTAACTGGTGAAAGTGCCTTTTCCAGTTCCATTTGAGGTGGAGCTACCACCAGAGCAACTGCCTTCGCTTCTTTTGTTGCATCTCGTCCCTGGGTGAGCGCCCCCGCAGTTCTGGCAAGTGTGTTTGTACTTGCAGTTGTTCTGAAAGGGGCACACTCCCTTATTATACCGCCAGCAGCTGCCCTTGTTTTTTGCTGCACCCCTCCTTTATACTCCCCCAGAGGGAGCCCCCAGGACCGGCAGCCCACTATCGATCCGTGGCCTGAGAAAGGGGTGCCCAGGGTACATCTGTTCCAGATATAGAAAGGTCTGCATTCTGCCCCATTTTACTGTGGGGTCCGACGCCATCCTTTCCCTGAATTTCTTGTCATACTCGCGCCAGGCGTTGCCCCCAAAGGAATAGTAAGACTTTAATATGTGGTCTTGATACTTTATCAACCCCACTGCCTCCCCAGCTCCTTCTCTAAAACTACCATGGCTAGAATGTTGAAAGATGCTATCCACGTCAGTATATCTTTCTTTACCTCGTTCTCTTTTTTCTCCTTCTCTTTCTTCTTACCATCCCCTTCTTTTCTCCTTCCTTAGTCTCCCCTTCTCCATATAGCAGAGAAAAAATATCAATGTACTCTTTATTTCCAGACCTTTTCTTTCAGGGGCAGCAGCACGTGGGCTGCCAGTGACCCTGGGTCGCATGAAGTGGTCCTCGACGTCAGCTCCTGCACCTCAGCCATTAGCAACTTCACTGTGGCCGCCAGGTCGTCACCAGGTTCGCGGCCCACAGGGGTTGCTGCTGTCCCCCCAGTGGGAGCTGCCACAGGCGCCTCATCTCCCCCCCTCCCGTGGACTGAGCCACCAGTGGGCTGCCACTATGTCCCTGCAGTACTGCCTCCTGTCTGATCCCCAGCTGCTCCCTCGGGGAGGGGGGTCACTGGTCTGGCTGAGCTTTCACCCACCCATACCTCTGCCCCCCTGGGAACCCTGATTGGCTCCTTATTGCAAAGGTGGACAACCGCTTCCAGCATGTCCGTGAACATGCCTTGCAGCACTGCTGTGTTCATTGATACCCCGGCTTGGGGTCGGGAGCTAGCTGGTAGGGTTGAAAGGGTATCTCCTAGGTGTTCTACTTCTTACCTTAACTCCACATCTGCCCCTAACTCACCCCTTTCCTTCCCGGCTACCCCGTCTCCTACCAGCTCGGGCAGGCTTGCTAATGATCTATGACCAACCACTTCCTCTCCCCAAACTACCATTCTCCCAAAGAATAAATGGAGTACTCACCCACAGGATTACTGGACTCTGATCTGCTGCAAACAGCTTGGAAACCAGGTCCACCTCAGCTGCATTCCTTTCTGAGCTCCAGTTGGCGGGACGATCTTCGGGGGGGCCCCCTGCGGGAAGGGGCAGGCCAGCTGGCAGGGGCCCGACATGAGGAACAGGAGCTGGGGAGCTGCAGGCCAGGGGAGGCCCAGAGGGCCGGCCAGCCAGGGGGGCCCCTAGGTGGAAGCCCGAGGGGCCGGGGACAGGGTCGGCAGGGCGCCTGCCAGAAGCGTAAGCATGATCATCACCCGCCGGGGAGAAAAAGGTGGGATAGCCAGCTCTGCTTGCCCCTGCCCCGGTTGCCCCTGACCCCAGTCTTCTGGCCCGGTCCCTTGGCTGAGCTCCCAGGAGAGGGGCCACAAGGCGGCCCCAAATTCTGGCCAGGCTGACCCACCCGGAGGACATGCTCCAGCCACGCAGCGACCCCATTTGCTTCAGCCAAACTCTTTGCTTGTTGAAGGATCTCCTCGATGGATCTCTGCAATGACGCCATGCTGCTAGGCCCATGCCTCACTAAGGGACTGCCACCACGTGGTGCTGGAAAAAAAATGCCACAGACGCGGAAGCGCCAAATGAGGAGCACAAGGCCTGGAAAAAACCTGCAGCAGCAGTGAACAAAAAAATCACACCGGAGAGGGGCAGGCCAAAGGAGGCGGGTGAAATTCGGGGCGAATGCAGTAAGAGGTCCGCTCGGGGAGGCCTGAGGCGATGAAGGGCACTGACACAGAACCGGGAAACTAGCAGGCCACTGGCTTCAAAGCTGGGCTGGGAAAATAGCAAGCTGCAGGAAAAAGCGCAATCGCCAAAAAATCTCACCGGCAAGGGGCCGATTCAGCAGACCGGGCAGATGAATGAACGCCGCGCACACAAAGAAGTCGCACGGGAAGGCCGCAGGCTGGTGTTGGAATGTTGCGCAGCAACGATGAGATGCAGGTGGCCGACGAGACAGAAGGCAAAGAGGACAGGGCACAGTGAGCAGGGCCTTTTTACCCCACTGCCGTCCGCCCCCGCTCTCCTCCCGACCAATCCCACCTGCAGAACACAGCACCCCCCCATCTGTCCGCATATCAACGCTCTGCGCCCGAGGGGGCATCAATTCTCGTGGACAGCGTGGTTGGGAAGAGGCCCTGTGCCAAACCTCCCTCCCCCTTTATCAGGGGGAGGTTCCTCTTGCTGAGTCAGAAGTGTTCTAGTAGTAATGTTTTAGCTCCTTAGTCAGGTGCTTCCTTGCTCTGGTAGCAAGACTGCTCTCTGCCAAAAGCTAGCAGCAGGGAAGTCTAACTGCAGGCACCTGTTTTATCTTTTGCCTAAGCCACCCATCCTAATTAACAGCTCTCCTCCTGACTTAGCAAACTGCCAAGATGATGCAGTTCCCTTCCTCCAGCTCGGAGAAGCACACTAACGTTCCTTTTCTTTTTTTTTATTTTACCCTAATTGAGATCCTTACACTTCTAATAAGGTATCTGTTTGCTTAATCCCAGCAGGCTCGGACTCTCTTGATACTTGAAGGTTTATATCTTATCTCTCCGTTCCTTTCTCTTTTTCAGTGTATACATATTGAGATCTTTTACTCTCTTCCCCATATGTCTTCTGGTGCAAGCCCTGCTCCATATTCATCGCCCTTCTCTAAACTGCCTCCACCCTGTCTGTGTCCTTACTCCAGCTGAGGCCTCACCAGTAATTTGTGCAGTGGCATCACCACCGCCCCCCTTCTGCTAGTGATACCTCTTCCTGTGCACCCCAACATGCCACTGGCTTTCCCCACAGCCTTTGTACCCTGCTTGGCCACCTTTAGGTCATCTGAGATAACCCCCAAATCCCTTTCTTCCCTGGTGATTGTCAACACCCCCAAAAAAAAAGTCCTGTAGCTCTCCACAGGGTTTCTGCGTCCCATGTGCATGACATTGCACTTCTTCGCACTGAACCTCAGTTACCACGCTTTGGACCATTTTTCCAACTTTCTTAGGTAGCTCTTCATTTTTTCCACTCCATCCGGATTGTCTACACGGTTGCAGATCTTGGTGTCCTCTACAAACAGGCAAAGCAAACTGGTGCGATTTGCTCACTTGCTCCAGGGCCTGGAGTTTTCTTGGTGAGACGCGTTGTCCCTCTCTTGAAAAGGGATGTTTCTGTATGCCTTCCCTCTAATACACAGAGTACTACTCAAATTGAAGATGGAGTGGACAACCCTCATCCTCATTGCTCCTTTATGGTCTCAGGCAGATATGGGGTCCCCTGCTCCAACAGTTGGCAGTGGAACACCCCGTGCCTCTACTACTGTGCAAGGGCCTGTTGCCACAGGACAGGGGGTCTCTAGTCCATCCGGACCTGAAGTCCCTGACTCCTGAAAACATAGCCATGGCACAATTTGGAGTATCACCTAAGGTGGCTAATGTTCTGTGGCTGCCAGAAAATGCTCCACCAGACACACCTATTCTCTAAAATGCAAGTGGTTTACGTTGTAGGCCACTTCCACATAATTGGACCCCTTCCTCTGTCTAGTCAATGCAGTGTTGGATTGTTTGCTGTCCCTATCAGACTCTGGTTTTCAGTATTCATCACTCATGGTGCATTTGTCTGCTCTTCAGCTTTTCTTGCCCCCTGTGGATGGACGTACGGTTGCCCAAATAGAGGTATCCAGTACTTTTCTGAGAGATATGCTACACATGAAACCTCCCATTTTAAATCCAGTTCTGGCTTGGGACCTGAATTTTGTTTTGGAAAAGCTTACTTTGGCTCCTTTTGAGCCAGCCATGAGCTGTGGCCTACGCTTCCTTTCATGGAAAGCATTATTTTTAGTTGCCATAACTTCTGCTAAAAGGACTTCAGAGCTGTAGGTGCTAATGTGTGAGGCTTCCTATTTGATTTTCCATAAAGACAGTGTGTCTTTATGGACCAGTCCTACGTTTTTACCAAAGGTAGTGTCTGAATTGACTTTTAATTGAACCGTCCACCTTCCGGTGTACTACGCGGAGTATGCCAATCTGGGGGAAGCATTACTCCATACTTTAGATGTACATAGAATGCACAGATATCAGTCACACCAAGGTTTGCAGAAATTCCTCTCCGTTTTTTGTTTCATTCACCCCTGAGAAAGAGGGGGCCCCTATGTCTAAACAGTGCCTTTCCAAATGCCTGGTACATTGTGTTACATCCTGTTATAGGAAGTACAATGAGGAACTTTCTGGGGTGGTTTGTGGTCATTCCACAAGAGGCATGGCAACTTCTGCTGCTTGTTTTAATAATGTTTCTGCTGCTGAGATGTGTGCAGCAGCCACCAGTAGTGCTGTCCACATCTTCACTAAACTTTACAGTCTGTACATTGTGCCTCACAGAAGGGCAGGATTTGGCTGGCTTTGTTTATAGGGCCTGCTGTCATGAACAGATATGTCCCATCTGCCCAGACTTGGTTATTTTTTTGTTACTTCTTGGGACCCTTTCCAAAGGTGTGGCCTGATGAGATATCCTCAATGAAGACAGAACAGATCTCACTTCGAGGGGGAGCTCTTGCAGCAGATTCTACCAATAGAACTAATGCCGCCAGGTGTTAGGACCCTACGGAAAAAACTTCTAGCTAGCAGTCTGTGGTGGGGACCGCCCCCGACGTCAGACGTGGTATAAAGGGGGTGGTCCCCCGGTGCTATCTCAGTTCTTTTCCTGACGCCGACCATTGTAATTCGCTCCACGGATGCCTTTACTTGCAGCCCAATCGCAGTTTTTGCCCAATTCAGGTTTTTCACGTTTTTGCTTCATTCTTTACCTTTTCTTACATGTCTTCATCCTCTCCACCACGGCGCAAGTCTAAGTGTGCATGCGTGAAGCATATCTCAGCCAAAGAAAGCCATGCGGCCTGCTTCATCTGCCTAGGCCCTGACCACTGGCCCGACGACTGCCCGCACTGCAAGTAATTTAATAGTAAAATGAGAATTCTGAGAGCCAAGGCACTCAGTGCTTATCTCCTCGAACAGAAGGTGGCAGCGATGCAGAAGTCTTCAGAGCGCAGGTCTTCTTCTCCCGCCAAGGACCCCCACCCCCCAAGAGAGTGCTTCAAGAGGGAAGCACCACCATAGGGAGAAAGATAGGGCCAGGTCTGAATCCCACCAAAAGTCACCTTCTGTGACTTCTTCCCCGACCTCCGGCGGGAGGTCGGGTTCGGTCCCTCTGACTCCTACAAGGACATCCTCAAAGTAGTCTTCCCTCCTCTTCCCAGGGTAAGCACAGGGAGCCTTCTTCCCCTTCTTCGGGGCATTCATCCGCCCACCCTCCTCCCGGCCCACAGACCCCCACAAGTCTTCGCTTGGGTCGACCCAGGGAGGGCAGTCTCCCTCCGGCAGGCCCAAGGACTCTGGCCATAAGTCCGGGTGGTCATCCAAAAAACAGACATCCGGATGACTCGGCTAGGCGACAGGAGGGCGTTCGCCATCGGACGCCTCCTCCAGCCATGGAACGCCCAATCCCAAATGACACGCGTCCCTTGAGCCAATCGCCCTCTCCCGAGACTCAGGCCCCAACGCCAGATCGGAGGCCATCGCCGGATGAGGCCCGGATGCCCGCCCCACCTTCAAGAGGTCGGTCACCCGAGGGCCCCTTCCCACTCCGGACGCCAGGTCCCCCGGGACACTGACGTCTATTAGCAGCTGGACACGGCCAAGGGGGGCTCCCCCGACCGGACGCCAGATCCCCAGGACCCGCAGAAGCCAACGCCTGGTCCTTCGAACCAGACACCCGCCCCGCCTGTTGTTGCTTTGTTGGACATCGGGTCTTTTCTCTACATGGTGGAACACTGTCAAAGGGGATCTGCTTTACAGACCCCTGGACCCTCCCCCTAGGGAGTCTCCAATGGGGCCCCTGCCACCTCCAGACAGCCAGAAGCCTGCCGAGGGTTCCCAACCACCCCCTGACCCAAAAGGCAAGAGGAAGAGAAGGCCCTCGTCCCCAGTCCCCTCCTCCAGCAGGCGCCCAACTTCCTCAGATGAAGGTGCAGCGGACTCCTCTTCCTCGGAACCTTTGTAGGAGGAGAAGTTTCCTCCCTCATCCCCTGGCCCGAGGGACTTGCCCAGGTCTTCCTCGGATGACCCCTCATTCCAAGGTATCATGCGCCATATCCAGGCGGTTTATCAGTGGGATGCTGAGGAGCTGGACGCAGAACAGAAGCGGCTGGACAAGTTTCTAGGATCCAAAGAACCCAAACCCTTAGTCGTCCCATTGCTGGTGGAGCCCTTTTAGGACGTACCAGGCTTACGTGACAAACTGTCGTTCACATCTGCTGTGCCCAGGAAGGTGGACAGACGCTACAAAGCCCCTAAGGAGGAACTGTTCTTGGGGAAGCAACCAAAAGCAGACTCTTTGGTGCTCGCAGCTGCCCACGGCTGTGCCAGTCAGCCCAAGCACCTGAGTGCCCAACCCCCTGATCCGGAGTCCAAGAAGTTGGATCATTGGGGTAGAAAGGTGCACTCATCAGACGCAGGATCCATTCGTTCCTTAAACTTGCTGGCCTATGTAGTCACTTACCAACAGTCCCTGTGGGAAAAGACCATGGAGCTAGTCAAAACCCTGCCTGACTTGGACAGCAAAAATGAAATCTTGGCTTATGTCCAATCTGGAATGGATGTGGACAAGCATGTCCTCCGTTGTTTCTGAGATTCTGTGGACCTGGCTCCCTGTGCAGCTGCTTCGGGGTCTGTCTGAGGAGGCACTCCTGGCTTCGGGTATCTGGTTTCTGCCCTGACCTTCAGGATGCCGTACTGGATGCTCCCTTTCAGGGCCCAGTATTGTTCAGTCAGGAATTAGAGAGACTTGTCAAGGGCCTGCATGATTCAGGCAAGGCATTCGCCGAGATACGTAAAATGTACAACTCAGATCCTCAAGGTCCCTGTCATCGTCCTTTTTTGCAAAGGTCAAGGACAACAGGGAACCAAGCAACCTCAGGGTAAGGGGTTCAAGCGACGCAGCCACCCTGTCCCTCCAGGTGCCCAGGGCCCTAAGCACCTCGGGGACCCAGGTCCAAACCCCCCCTGCTACAGCATGACTCTCTGCAGCCCCCTCCTCATCCTCTGGATCCACAAGACAAGACAGTAGGAAGGAGGTTTTCCCTTTGCCTTGCAGAATGGTCCAACATCACGTTGGACCAGTGGGTGCTAGAAAACATTCAAAATGGATACTGTCTCAAGTTTCTCAGCACCTCTCTGGACAACCCCCCACCCCACTTCATTGTTCACCCAACCATGCTCTGCTTCTGATGGAAGAAATACAGTCCTTCCTTCAGAAGAAGGCCATTCAGCCAGTTCCACCTGCCCAGCAGGGCACAGGCTTTTACTCCCACTTTTTCTTGGTTCCCAAGAAAACGGGAGACCTCTGTCCTGTACTGGATCTCTGTCAGCTCAATCAGTTTATCCAGTACCGGGGATTCCAGATGGTGACATTAGCACGCCTGTTGCCCCTCCTCCATCAGGGAGACTAGTGATGCTCCCTCGACATGCAGGACGCATACGTGTGTAACCCCTACCTGGTATGCCGTTTGTATCTGACAGCTCTACCAGGTGGGCTGGGTTCGGGGAGGAATAGGTCACTCTGCACAAAGGCTAGGTTTGGCTACTCTGCACAGGGGCACCCAAGCAACTCCGAACACAGGAAGCAATAACTGTAATGTCCAATACCAGAAGTGGGATTCTAAAGTGTGGCTTATATTCACATCCAAACAGAATAAACAAAGCATAGATGGACCCCATGGGGCTACACTCCTGGTAATGCAGACTGAGACCAGAACACATCCTCATCACTTTAGCCCTCAGGCTCTACAATACACTGGGCACACAGTCCGGACTTGTACGCTGCTTTGGGTTACACAGCCCGAACTTGTACACTGCTCTGGGTTTTCCCTGGCTCGGCTCCCTTGTCAGCCACTTGGACACCTTCCATTCTTCATGGAAACATTTTCTGGTGGCTCCTTAAACCACCTAAGAGCACCTCGGTTTCATCAGGGAATCTTCCTATCCATCCCACGTCTGAGTACTTTCCTCAGGCACTGGCCAAGTACCTGAGGAAAAGCAAAAGGTGTCTCAAAGCAAATCCATAGAGGTGAATTTGGTTACTACTGGTGGGGGGGGTCTCCCACCTCTCGCTCCCACAGTTCATACCCGGCCATTTCTCTGGACTGTAAACACCTCATCCTTTAACACTTTTCTGTGTAGATTCTTGCTAAATGTATTTCATATTCAGTGTACTTCTCTTGCTTCCCATTTGTGCTGGACTTGAACATACTTAAATTAAGTGGCATTGTCCATTACTTTAGACCCCCAACAGGTTAAGCAGTCCAATCCCCACATCTTCCAGTTGTACTTGGCTGTCTTTTCCTGACCCCACAGTAACAGTCCCTTTAGTTTCCTTCTGTTTCAGGTGAAAACACTTGACCCTTTTTTCAGAGTGAACTCACCCGTTGGTTGCAGGTGCCCCACAGGCGTTTCCTCCACAAGGAAATCTCTTACAGAGCTTCTGGTGCCTCAGCACAACTCAGACAGGCAGCTTCTTTCCCTTAGCCGGACCCAGGGGGGTTGCCCCTGGAAAACAGGCAGACATCTTCTCCCCCCCCATCCCCTCAGGGATGGGGCTCTGAACCATTGAGAGCGGTCTCCACCACTTCAGTCATCAGTTCCTGTGTTCCTCTTCAGGTGGAAACACACACCTTAATCAAAAGTAGCTCTGAAACAGAACTTAAAGCTCTGAGAGCCTGCACATACTGCTGCACTAAAGTCTCTCTCTGACTGACTTCAAAATCCCCAGCGTTCTACTCTAACCTCCAACTGCAACATTCCAGTGTGGCTTATGCAGCTGACACAGTTCTAAAATGATGTCATCCCTTAGTCTCAGCTGAGACTGAGAACAGAGCAAGACAGTGTGAAATCCATTTAACTGGAGTTTCACAAGCTGCCTTCCCTGCCTACCACTAGGTCTTACTGGGATTCTAGTAACCGCGGGTAACAGGGGGGTTACACATGCATATCAAGATCCTGCCCTTGCACAGAAGGTTTCTGCACTTTCACTTTCAAGACCAGCACTATCAGTTCAGGGTCTTGCCCTTTGCTCTTTGGCCTTTCGTTGGCACCCAGGGTTTACACCAAGTGCCTGGCAATGGTAGTGGCAGTTTTGAGAAGGAAAGGTCCCTTTGTATACCCTTACCTGGACGACTGGCTTATTTCTGCTCAGTCAGCAGACCAGTTGTCTTCGGCCCTGGAGGAAACAAAGGACTTGTTTCTCTCTCTGGGCATTGCTGTAAACTGGCCGAAATCGCAACCCTGGCCCTCACAGCAGCTTCAGTACATCGGAGCTGTCCTGGACACTAGCCAGGGCAAGGCCTTCCTGCCATCAGACAGGGCAGGCCGTCTGATGGATCTGGCCTGCATGGTTCAGGCAGCAGTTTCACTTCCAGCGAGGGTAATCCTGCAGTTACTGGGGCACATGGCGGCCGCCATAGCTTTGGTCCCTCTAGCCCGGTTGAACATGAGGACTCTGCAGTGGCATCTCAGGGACCAGTGGGACCAGGCGGTGGACATCTTGAATCACCCAATTAGGGTCTTGGCGATGGTCCGTCATTTTCTCCAGTGGTGGCTCTGCCTTCCACACCTCGAGAGAGGAGTCTCCTTCCAGATACTATGCCCGTTGCAGACTCTGACAACGGACGCCTCACATTCAGGTTGGGGGACCCATCTAGGGAAGCACCGTACCAGAGGAGCTTGGTCCCCCATTGAGCAGTCTCTTCATATCAACGTTCTGGAAATGAGAACCGTTCTCTATGCCCTCCAGGCTTTTCAAGACCAGATATCCCGGGGTCCTCTCTTGGTGCAGTCAGACAATACCCCAGTTGTACAAGTAAGGAGCACTCAGTCGTACCCCCTCTGCAGGGAGGCCATGAGAGTTTGGGACTGGGCAGTAGAGCATGACGGTACACGTGCCTGGAAGCCAGAATGTTCTCGCTGACAGTCTAAGTCGCTCTCTTTCTCTGAACCATGAGTGGGAATTGCTGCAGGAGGTAGCAGATGACCTCTTTGGTCGATGGGGTCGACCAGAGTTAAACCTTTTTGCATCACCATGCCATGCCAGACTGCCAGATTTTTGCTCGCTAGATCCAGGGCTTGGTGTTTTTCTGGTGAGATGCATTGTCCCTCTCCTGGACAGGGAGGTTTCTGTATGCCTTCCCTCTCACTCAGAGTCCTGCTCAGGTTGCGGACAGAGGAGGCGAGAATGATTCTGGTGGCTCCCCTTTGACCTTGACAGGTCTGGTACCCACTGCTACAGCAACTGGCCACGGAGCCCCCTGTGCAGTTGCCCCTCTCCACTCACTTGCTCTCTCAGAAGCGGGGGACACTCATTCATTCTGCTCTGCAGTCTCTTTATTTGCATGCCTGGCTCCTGCAGTCCCAGCGGAGGAAAGATTAGAAGTGTCAAGCAGAGTGGCTGAGATCTTAGTAGCAGCGAGGAAACCTTCCACAAGGGCAACCTATGCCATGAAGTGGAAGCGTTTTCTCTGGGCAATAGCACGCTCTCTAGATCCCCTGGATTGTCCGTCAAGCATGTGCTAGACTACCTTCTCCACCTTTTACCTGGGCTTGAGCTACTATCCACTAACCCCCAAAAAACCTGAAACTTCTTCTGAACTAGCTCCTTTGGAGCTTTATATATGTATTCTGTTCATCAAGTCTAATTATGACTCTACTGTTATCTAAATGTTAGCCAATTACCGTATATCTTGTATCATGCACGATTGCTTGTGTTCCATTTCTGCATTGCTCTGTACCATGTTTTACCTGTATTGACGTGGAACCTTTGAAAAGGAGTGTTTGACTCAAAGGTACTTTCCAAATCCTCAATAAATAAGGTGTACCTTTGTGCCTTATCAGCCTATCACGCACCATTATGGGATAAGACTCTGGCACAGCTCGATGTGTGCAACGCCTTTCCGCAAGGTGTCTTGCATGTCAGACCCACAAGGAGGGAGGGATTTCCTTTTTGTTCTTGAGAAGCTCACCCTGCCTCCCTTCGAGCCAGCCGCGACATGCAAACTTTGCTTTCTCTCTTGGAAAGCGTTTTTAGTTGCTATTACTTCTGCTCGGCGGGTTTCCGAGTTTCAGGCCCTTGTGTGTAAGGAGCATTACCTTGTGTTTCATAGGGACAGGGTGGCGCTGCATATGAACCCCAAGTTTTTACCAAAGGTGGTGTCTGAATTGACGCTGAACCAGGACATCCAGCTTCCGGTTTATTTCCTAGAGTTTTCTAACGGGGGGCGGGGGAAGCTTTGTTGTATACTCTGGATGTTCAGAGTTCTCCGTTACTACCTTCACTGGACGAGTTCTTTCAGGAAGACAGACCAGTTGTTCATCTCTTTTGTTCACAGGAGGACAGGGGCACCTGTCATCAAGCAGACACTAACCCGGTGGTTAGTTAACTGCATTTCTTTTTCCACCAGCACCACAGTAAACTTGCCGGGCTGTCAAGGGCCACACCACTAGAGTTGTGGTTACTGCCTTCTGTGAGGAATGTCTTCAGCAGACCTATGTGCTGCCGCTACCTGGAGCACAGTCCACACTTTCATTAGGCATTATAGTTTGGACATTGCCTCTAGGAGGAGAGCAGGTTTTGGACTAGCCATCCTTCAGGGCCTACTCTCTTGAAAGCTTCAGGGCTATTTGTTTTCTCCCCCACCCGTCCAACCTGGGCCTATCTTTGGGTACTGCTTGAGACTCTGTCTTGTTGGTAATACCTACTGTAAGAGCTCCCCCTTGAAGTGAGGTAGTACAGTTAAGTAAGAACTTACCGTAATAGTAGATCTTCGAGAGGAGCTCTTGCAGCAGGTAGCTTTCCCTCCCACCATCCCCCAGGAATCGGTGTTACCCTTTTTTTAGGGTAGAGGAGATCCTGCTTGGTTCTCCATTTATTTCAGCCGGGTCTCAGGCAGGAGAACTGAGATGGCACCGGGGGACGGCCCCCTTTATACCACATCTGATGTCGGGCGGAGCAGATGGGGGGCAGTCCCCACCACAGACTGCTAGCTAGAAAATCTTTCCTTGGGGTCCTAACACCTAGCGGCATTAGTCCTTTTGGTAATACCTGTTGCAAGAGCTCCTCTCTAAGATCTGCTGTTACGGTAAGTTCTTGTGTAACTGTACTTTACATACCTACTGTAACAATAGATCTTTGAGAGAATCTCTCATCAGGCCATGCCGTCCCAACCCTCCTTCCCACTTAGGGCAATAGATTTCCTGCATTCTTTTAATCTGTAGCTTCCCTTTCCAGCTCCCTTAGTCACCGGGTGTGCTGGAAGTTGGCTTGACCGCTTGGTTCTCCACAGAGAGGTCCTCCGAGTATAATCTCTGGTGGTGAACTGAGGGGAGATGGGGCTGCCCACGTTTATGTAGACGCTGGTGCATGACGTCATGTTGGGTGACCCCTGGCTTGCAAATGTGTGTGTGGTCCTAGCGCCGACGTGGGGGTGGTCCCAAAGATGTGGCCTGATGAGAGATCCTCTTGAAGATTTACTGTTACGGTAAGTACGTAATTGTTCTTTACAGAGTTTATCATAACTTTATGGTCCACAGTGCCAAAGGCTTTGGTCAAGTCGAAGATTGCCATAGTCATTAAACCCTTATTCATAGCCACTAGTGAGTCACTGGTGACAGTTGTAACAGCCCATAAGGTGTCACATTTAGTCCGAATACCAGACTGGTTAGGACAGAGAAGATTAGCTAATAATGATGTACTCATTTGCTTAGATACCAGCTTCTGACACAAATTGGAGATAGTGGGCTGAAGTGAAATAGGCCTATAAAACAGACTTGAGTCACTCTTCTTTATATACAGGAATGACTTGGCCAGTCTTCCAACTAGGAGGAAATGTACCAGAGGTCAGAGAGAGGTTGAACAAATACTGCATGTCAGAGGGAGATGAATTTCAGGGCACTGTAGGAAAGCATTTTATCCCATCAGTCACCTGCAGTGTTAACTTTTAAGGATAATAATCCATTGAGTACTTGTTGGGGTCTGAAAGGTGGGAGTGGATATTAATTAAGTAATCAAGAAAGACTGAGTATCAGCAGCACTAATTGAATATGGAGAGTCTTGAGGTTTAAAAATATATTATAAGCCTCAGAAAAGTATAAACTGAAAGCCTCAACAATCTGATACAGACAGTATGATGGCTACTAACCAAAAAGGCATAGGTGGATCAGATTTGTGGTTATGATCAAAAACCTTTAATAATTTCCAGAAGGGTCCCAGGTTAGCATTATGAGAACTTGCAAGCTTATCCCTGAAAAAGGAAGCTTTTTAAGCTCTGACATCAATAGGATACTAAAGGTGCCTCTAGTTCTGCCAATTGCTTTCTGAATTTATCTTGGCCTTCTTCCAAGTTCTGTCTCTGAGACGTGCACAAGTAAGAATACCAAGGAGCATTATGGAGTGTAATTCATGTAGTACAAATTGGGGTGTGCCTGTTGCAGATAATTAGAAATTCAGATATACTTTGTTACTGCTTTAGTTAGGGTTAAAGCCACTAAAGTAGGGAAATTGGCGTTAGGGTTTCCAACTCTTAACACCCCACCGCCACCCTGCACACAGCAACAGGCGGGGGGTGTGTGCCTTGGGGTCATCAGCCCTAACACTCACCCCATTCCAAAAGTAAATAAGCTGAGATGGGTACAATATAGGAGAATGGGGTGATCGTTAGGGCCAACGAACCCAAGGCACACCCCCTGATGCCTGCTAATGTGTGCAGGGTGGGGGTAGAGTTGTAGGGTTGGAAACACTAACACTACATTTCCCTACTTCTGTGGCTTTAACCCTAACTAGAACATTAACAAAGTTTTTTGCAATTTATTTCCTTGCTTTTTGAGATAGTATTATCGTATCCTTATTTGCCTGTGGGAGCTCTGCGCTCCCATCCCTCCATAGGTGTGTATATGTGCGTATCTGTGGAAGCACAGGTGCCTCAGGGCCCTGCGTTTCCATTTATAGGCCAGCAGTGACCAAATTGTCAGCATAGCCATCTTATTACCCCACCTCATGTACCCGATACAGAAAATTTTCAAATCGCCGCCAAAATGTAATTCTGCACAACTTCAACACCATTCCTCACCACAGGTGCGAAAACACGTTTTGGCCAGGATTTGAAAAATGACAGCTGTGACATACATGAGGTGGGGTAATAAGAAGGCTATGTTGAAAATCTGGGATGAAAATATTTAAAATGTCCAAAGTTACAAGTGTGCGTAGTGAAATCAGAACAAATGGTCATAATTTTGCCATTTTTACATATTTTAACCTCAAATTTTCAACATAGCCTTCTTATGATCCCAATGCATGAAAAAGGACAGACACATTTTCAAATCCCACATAGAAACATAGAAATTGTCCGCAGATAAGGACCGCAATGTCCATCCAGTCTGCCTGTAAGCCTTATACTAATTTGTGGCCTCTGACCCTGTTTTGTCAGCGGCTTTTCGTCCTTCCTTCCCACTTTTAAGGTTCCCTTATGCCTGTCCCATTCATGCTTAAGTCCCTCCACTGTGTTCGCTCCCTCCACCTCCTATGGCAGACCATTCCATGTGTCCACGCCCTCTGGGGAATAAAAAACATTCTGACATTTCCTCTTAACCTGCCTCCCCCCCTCCAGTTTCATATCGTGCCCCTCGCTCTGGTACTCCTTCTAACTTGGAAGATTTTTTTTTTTTTTTATTCTTTAGTGGGTAGGGCCACTAGGCACCGGTGCCTGTTTTCAAGTGCAGCCCGGGAGCACTGGGGGTTGTGACTTTGCTCAAGAGTCACACAGTATGCAAGTGGAGGTTGTGAGAATCTGACCCAGGTCTGTCTGCTGGATGTACCAAGCTCATTCATGCTCATTACTCTAACCTCTAGGCTATACTGCCAGCCCCTGCACCTTGTTTATGCCCTTGAGGGGCTTTAATTTTTCTATCATGTCATCCCGCTTCCTCCTCTCCTGCAGTGAGTACATAGTGAGGTCCTTTGATCTCTCCTCATATGTTTTGTGGTGCAAGCCCTGTACCATCTTGGTTGCCCTTCTCTGGATCGCCTCCATCCTGTCAATGTTCTTGCAAAGATGCAGCCTCCAGAATTGCACACAGTAGTCTAGGTGAGGCCCAAATAGTGTTTTATACAATGGCATCGCTACCTCCCTCCTTCTGATAGTGATACCTCTGTCTGTGCACCCCAGCGTGCCCCTGGCCCTCCCTGCAGCCTTTGTACTCTGCTTTGACACCTTTAGGCCACCTGAAATAACCCCCAGGTCCCTTTCTTCCTTAGTGATCAGTTAGCCCCCCATCCCATAGCTCTCCCCAGAGTTCCTGCATCCCAGGTAATGTTATTTTTCACTTTTTGCATTGAACCCCAATTGCCATATCTCAGACCATTTTTCAAGCTTCCCGGTCCCTTCTCATTTTCTCTCCCCAGTCTGGAGTATCCACCCTGTTGCAGATCTTGGTGTCATCAGCAAACAGGCAGCCTTTTCCCAAGCGCTCACAATGTCACTAATGAAGACATTGAACAGGACTAACAGGGACCGATCCCTCGCGTACCCTGCGGGTCACCCGAAAGGTGAATTCGCCAAGTGACTGCGAAATCACCTTTCGGACGGGAGTTGCTTAGTGATAGTCCTATTGTTCATGAGATGGGGTCCCCAAAAGGCCATGTTGAAAATTTGGGGTCACATTTTTAAAAAATTGAAAAGTTATGCATAAAGGTTGAAAACCCCATTGAAATACAGCAAACTGCATTTACCTTCGTTTCTCATATTGCAGTCGCCGGTTCCAGTAGCAAGACATGTCTTAGATCGGAGAGTGGGCCTTGAACCTCTGACCTGTTTAGGTGAGTGAAGCTGTGTGGGGGTGTGCTGGGGGGTGTTGGGTGCTGAGTGGGAGGTGGGGGTGGGAGGGCTGATAGACAAGGGATCGTTTTCTGTTTTGACAGGTTCAAAAAAAAAAAAAAAACATTGAGGGATTTTCTATTACAGGTTTTGCTTGCAGTGGGAGGGTGGGGGTGCCACTGGACACCAGGGAATATAAACCGGGACAATGGGGACAGCTATCGTGGTGGCTGGGGGTTGCCACTAGACACCAGGGAATATAGGGATGAATAACGGGGACAGCGATAGGCGGGTGGGGGTTGCCACTAGACTCCAGGGAAATGGGGAAAATGGTGATTGGTGCGTGAGGGGGCATACCTCGCAACTATCCCTGATTACAGGGGACATCTCTCATTTTGACCCAAAAATATGCTCTGTACCTCACCCATCTCTCATGGAAAGATAATTCTCACACAGAGAAGATGCTGCAGATTCAGGTTTAAAAGCAGAAATTCATAATGAGGGGGGTCCTACAAAGTTACATTGATAAGGTCTTGAGTGGGGGTTTAAACTGGTAAGGGGCAGTACGAGGCTAGGAAGGGGGAGAGCGTTACAGGAAAAGGGGATAGCCTAGTTAGCATTCCCCCACACAAGGAGGCAGGTAGGGTAACAAGCAGGGGTAAGGTGGAGGAGAGGATTTGGTGGAAGGGGCTTTGCACAAACGCCAGGAGTTTGGGGAACAAAATGGTAGACTTACAGGCCATAATGGTGGATGGGGGCCTGGACATTGTGGCCATAACTGAGACCTGGTGGTCTCTGCACCAGACGTAGGAGATGGGTATTCCGGGTTACAGACGTTTTAGGAAGGACAGGTTTGGGGGGTAGCATTGTATGTCAAGGACGATATCAGGGTGGCAAAGGGCAAGAAGAACAGGGGGAGGCGGAGGTCCTGTTGGTCATGCTGGATAAGCGTTCGGGGGCACCCTTGAGGCTGGGTGTAGTCTATAGACCTCTGACACAGGTTGAGGAGGTGACTAGACAGCTGATGCAGGCAATACAAAAAATGGCACCCGGGGTGAACTTCTGCTGGTGGGGGACCTTAATCCCTCAGAGATTGACTGGGAAATCCAGTCAGCAAATTCAGCCAGGAGCAGGGAGATCCTTGAGTCCCTCCAGGGAGCTTTCCTGCAACAGCTGGTAAGGGAGCCCACAAGGGGCGAGAACGAACTATACATGGTCCTCACAAATGAAGAAAGTGTGGAAGAGGTGGTAGTGGGGGACAACCTAGGGGCAAGCGACCACAATACAGTGAGATTCAGGGGAAGGAAGCAGGCCAGACTGACACGAAGGTTCTGGACTTCAGTCGGGTGGATTTTGCCAGAATAAGGGGGATTTTCAGGAGGGAAAGGAGCAAATTGGGGATGTGGAAGAGATATGGGAATCAATTAAGGGAAGGTCACAAAAGCCACGGAAATCTGTATCAAGAAGGTTAGAAAAGGCAAAAAAACGAGAGGTGCCACTGTGGTTCACCTGGGAGGCAGCGAAGGTAATGGGGGGCTGGGGAGGCTAAATACAAGAGGACCCAGAGGGAAGAAGATGGGGAGATTTACAAGGAGAAGCTGAGGGAGGCAGGGCAAAAGATTAGGAGGACAAAAGTGGATACTGAGGAGAGGATTGCTTAAAAAAAATCCAAAAGGGGAGATAACTTTTTTTTTTTTTTTTAAGGTGTGTTGGGGAGAGGAAGAAGGCCAGAGGGTTAAATTGGGTGCATTCCAGGGAGGAAAGGGTAACGAGCGGAGTGCCCCCAGGGGTCAGTGTTGGGGTCCATCCTATTTAACATTTATATCAGCAGTATAGCGGAGGGACTGGAAGAGAAGGTGTGCCTGTTGGCAGATGATACAAAGATCTGTAACAAGGTGGATGCCCTGGTAGGGGTAGAGGCAATGAGGGAGGACCTAAAGATCCTGGAGAGGTGGTTAGATACGTGGCAGTTGAAGTTTAATGCTAAAAAGTGTACGGTAATGCATATGGGGCATAAGAACCTGCAAGCCAACTATGCATTGGGAGGGGAGGAAATAAAGGCAGCGGAGCAGGAGAGGAATCTGTGGATTATAATGTCAGATAACCTTAAGGTGGGGAGTCAATGCAGCAAAGCAGTTGGCAAAGCGAATAGAATGTTGGCATGCATAGGGAGGGGTATAACAAGCAGGAAGCGGGAGGTGCGAATACCCCTTTACAAGTCCATGGTGAGACCTCACTTGGGATATGGAGTCCAGTTCTGGAGGCCTTACCTGTGCAAGGATATAAAAGGGATGGGGAGAGGGACATGCATCAGAAGCCCTTCGAGGAATGGTTGAGGGAGCTGGACCTGTACCCTGTGGAGATTTGGGGGGGGCATGATCGAGACGTTTAAGTACGTGGAAGAGATAAATAAGGTGGGGAGCTTATTTGCAAGGAAATTATGCGATAGAACAAGGGGTCATATTCCGAGATTAGAGGGAAAAAGATTTAGGACCAATGGGAGGGGGCGCTACTTCACAGAGAGAGTGGTGGACCCCTGGAACAGACTGCCGGAGGAGGTAATGGGGAGCCAGAACCGTGGAGGGTTTCAAACGGGCATGGGACAGATGCAAAGTGTTAGACAAAGGGCAGAATGGGAGGCATCTGGACTTACAGGGCGAGTAGAGAAGGGGGGGTAAAGGGGCAGACTCTATGGGCTGGAAGGGTCCTCTTCTGCCATCAGAGTTCTGTGATTCTATGATAATCCAATTTTCTTTAATTTGAGCTGCTAATCAGCCATATTTTAGAGTAGTGGGGTGGAGTGTTAGTAACAGCTTAAGTGAGCCAGCGGTAGGAACAGTAGTGTTGTTTTTTTTTTTTTTCCCCTCAGTCCCAGTTTTGCTTTAGTCTGTTGGTGTCATTTGTTCCCTTGCCTCAAAGCTCTGTGTTGTAGCAGTGTGTCCAGCAGTCTACTATTGTCGGCTGTAAATTCTAGGATTGGCATATTCAGAAGTCAAGTGTGAGCAGGAGCTGACGTGGGGGAGCAGAACTGAGCTTTGTCCTCAGCCTTGAGCTAAAAGCCTCAGCAAAGTGTGGTCAAGGACTGGATTTTTGCTTGCGTCTCCCTGTTGGCGAACAGTTGTCGAGTGGGAATTCACCTGCCAGAGCCAAAGCATGAAGCAAGTTTTGAAGCAGCTGGGGAGCGATTCAACCTGAAAGGGGGCCCCATCTCTGATACTGGTACACCTGGCCGAGGACTGCCGGACTGTTGGCTTGACCATTGAGTGACTCCTGCCGTGAGTGGTGATGGAACCAGTGGGTTCATCCCTTTCCTTTTGCTGTCACTCCTCATTTTGAATGTCTGTGTCCCTCATTTCAGCAACAAAAGGTTGAGTGGTATTGGGGGTTGCCACTAGACACCAGGAAAGATGGTATTTATGATGACAGCGATGGGAAGGGTGAGGGGTGCCACTAGACACCAAGGCAACTTGAAACATATTGTCAGGGATGACATTGGAGTGTGGGGGCACCACCCAACACCGGGGAAATGACAGGAGGCAGCTCACACTCCAGTCAGTAGCAAGAGTTCGGCTGAGGCTGCAGAAGTGAAGAAATTCCCGCTGTTCTCATGCAGTGAAAGTGGGGGAAACGCTCCTCTCACTAAGCTAGGCACCCGGGATTTTGGGTGCCCAGAAAACACATTTGTGGCTATAATGGCAGTAAACAAACAGAATCTAGCTAAACAGGTCCCTTTTTAGCTAGGTTCTGATGTTTGTTTTTAAAAATCACAGGATTTTTATGTATTTTCCATGTTTGACAGTTTGTGGAAAAAATCGGCAAGTTGGCATGGCACCAAAAATGTTTGGTGCCCTGCCAATTAAGTGGCGTGAAAGTAAAACTCAGCATTTGGGGCATCACATTTTTACTTTAGCTGAGCAATGTTATCTCAAAAACCCTACTGCGCATGCACAGGTTGGAAAACAGTAAAATTTAAAGCCTCGTAACTCTGGAACCCTTTAATATTTTCTCAGCAAACCTGTCGGTGGCATTGCCTTTCTCACCAGACCTGTCAAAGGCACTACCTTTCTCATCAGACCTGTCAAAGGCACTACCTTAGGATATGACACATGTCCCCTGCAAGTTTGGGGAAAACATTCTATTCCATGTAGGCTGTAGGGGAGACAAAAAAAAAAAAAGCACGTTCAGTGTAGGAAAAAAGTTAGACATTTACAAAAAATGACACATACGGACCTCAGAAACCTCACAAGCTGGCGTCACAAATATTTCCACAGATCCAAGACCTTGCCTCCTGGACAACTCTTATAAAATGTTGGCTCATTTAATCAAATTGAGCCAAAGATGTTAATGTGCAAAGGTGGTGTATGTGTGCACTTAAGAGTTGATCAAAGACTTAAACTAAGCAAGGTTAGGTATAAATACACCATTTCCATACATTTCAGTTCTACTTAGAAAGGAAGCAAATAAAACAGCCAGCAACATCAGTGGATTTTAGAGAAGGTAAGGTTATTGAAAAGGCGGTTGCGCTGCAACTGGAAGATCATCTTACAACTCACAAGATCTATGATACTTTCCAGTCCGGATTTAGGAAGAAGCATAGCACGGAGACTGCACTGGTCCGAGTATTGAATGACCTCCTGATGGCTAGAGATCGAAAGGCATGTACCATTCTGGTCCTTCTTGATCTCTTTGCAGCATTTGACACTGTAGACCATGGCGTGCTGTTGGAGTGCCTGCGACTGCTTTGTGGTCTGCCTGGTGCAGTCCTCAAATGGTTCCACTCTTTCCTCACAGACAGGCTTCAGAGAGTTACCACCAGAATTTACTCCTCTGGCACTTACTCCCTGTGTTGCGGGGTGCCACAGGGCTCTATTTTGGCCCCCATGTTGTTTGCAGTGTATATGCTACTATTGGGAGATATCATCAGGTGACACAGTTTGAGTTTTCACTGCTATGCAGATGATATTCAACTGTATGTCTTTTCTGCCCGGACAGGATGCTGCACTCTCCGTACTAAACAACTGCCTTACCAAGATCAGAACCTGGATGAGTACTAGTTGGCTGAGACTGAATCTGGATAAGACTGAAGTGCTGGTTGTGGACCCTGGTCATCCGGGGGCGAGTATGCAAGCTGGTCAGGCATCAGGTGCTTTGCTTGATGTCCTACAGCTCACTGCTTCAGACCAAGTGCGTAACCTCTGTGTTATTTTTTGATGATGGCTTGACACTATGGTATCAGGTGTCGGCTGTTGTCAAATCCTCTTTTTATCATCTGAGAAATATCGCCCGGGTGAATCACTTGGTTCCTTCAGATGACCTTCCAACATTGGTCCACGCCTTCATCACTACCCGCCTTGATTACTGCAGTTCTCTCTACCTAGGGCTTCCAGGAGTTGATATCCGCCGCTTGCAGCTAGTGCAGAATGTGGCAGCCAAGCTTTTGACTGGGACTTCTAGGTCCAGTCATAATACTCCTGTGCTCCGCGAACTGCACTGGCTGCCTATTCAGTGGCGGATCACCTTTAAGGTTGGTTTGCTAACCTTTAAAGCCCTACATGATCAGGGACCCGGTTACCTGCAGGACCTCTTGATACCCTACTGACCTTCCCGTCCTCTCCGATCCACCGACAAGGGATTGCTAGAGATTCCCAGGGTACGACTAAAAACATCAGGTGTCCGTGCCTTTGCTTTTTCGGCTCCAACCCTGTGGAATTCTCTACCTCGTTGGCTAAGAGAATGTCTGACTGTTAACAGATTTAAGAACAAGTTAAAAAATACTTATTTAATTTAGCCTTCCCTAATGATTAAGGTATTTTAGCTTCCTGTTGTAATGTTATTTTTATGTATTTGGTTTTATGTACAGCACCTTGGTTTTTGAAAGGCACTATAGAAATAAGGTTTGATTTGATTTGAAGGTAAGCGAATAAAAACGTGTGTTTTAACTAGAAATTGTATGATGCAAAAAGGGCTGACAATATCCTTTTAATCTCCGCAAGAATTTGTTGAGGGAAGATAACTGAAAAGGCTTTACTGTTGCTACGTCAGCCTTAGGTGGGCTGTAACAGCCAGTTAATAAAAGTGGCTTGGCAATGACAATTTCAAGAAAAATTACTTCACTTCGAGGCTTGTTGCCTAGGTTATTAAAATAGTTTTACACTATATTTAAGGTTGCTATAAATTACACTACCTTCTATTTTCTTCGTTCAGTCCTCCAAAACTGCTACTCTAAGGTAAGGGCAGAATAAGATTTTTTTGTTATTTAACCATGTTTGTTATAATAAAATCTGGGTAGAAGGAAGTGATTAATTGCTGCACAGCATCAAATTCAGGTATTAACATTTCTGGTGTTAAACTGCCAAAGGCAGACCACTCTCTTTTAAAAGACATCTGTAGTAATTAAAGGGTCAGAAGTTGAGCCAGGATATGCATAGATATCTCCGCAAAGTAGAAGTAGGCAAACAAATAATTCACTGAATTTAGACTTTACTCTTGGGTCAGTAACTGGAGAAGTAGATTATGCAGGAACCAGGATGAAGCAGATCTCCCTTGGCCATTTTAGAAGGAGAGGCTGGTCAATGGATCAGTGGGGCTAAGCAGGCCTGTAGTTGCTGTACATCTTATTAAGGTGGGGAGCAGATATTCGTGGTGTAATAAACAAGCAGTAGGCACTGCATATTGTTCATGTCTAGGACTAGCAAGATGCCAGTACTCTCAAGGACACAAATTCTAACTTTTTACCTATACCGCTGTTCTCATAGGCCCAGAGATCAGTTTAACTAGAGGAGCCAAGGACAATACATATCGTGTGTCTGCTCCTATGGGTAGGCAGAAACGGTGTGGACTGTTATTCACACAACAAGAAAGGCAAGTAGCTCCAGAAACGGACAGGCTGCAGACAACAAAATACTAAACAGCCAGAAGAGTCTGGGCTTACTGTGCCACACCACAAAGGATTACCACACTTCACTTGAAAGTGCATAAATAGTTTATTTTGTCTCAGGCATAGAAAACGGGATGACAGCAGCGCAAATTGAATAAATGCCAACATTGTGCGCGTAAAACACTTTCTCAAGGCATCGTGTGAAACTTTGGCAATTATTCTGTTTGCTGCTGCCTGACTATCATCCTGTTTTTTATACCTGAGCAAAAATAAAGTATGCACTTGAACTGAAGTTTGGTAATCCTTTGTGGTGTGACCTAGTGAGTCCAGCCTGACTTCTTATGGACTGTGTTGCCCTCTCAGCTGGGACAGATAGAATAGTCTGAGAGCATGAAGACACGCCCCCAGTTCCATAGCCCTCTGTCTATTCTATCTGTCCTAGCTGGTGACCGCTCCCTGCCTTGGCAGAGAATCTACTTTATTTCGTTTCTAGTTATCTGCTCAACCCTAGGTTTTCCACAGCAGCACAGGAAGAACTCCAGCAGGAGCTAGGCTGGAGAGCTGCTGGGGATGATTTATTTTTTTTTTGGTTAGGAGCTCAGGGCTGCAGGTCCTCATCGGTCTGCCAAAGCTGCCTCCCTCAGGCCAGCCAGTTATTTTCTTTGGCAGAGAGAAGGCTCAAAGAAAAAGGTCTCTGCCAACTTGCTATAAAATAATTAAAACCACAAAAAGGGGTAGTGTGCTGCAGGTTCTGCTTTTGCTTCAGACACCTGATTTTGTGGCTTTATTTTATAGCAAGTTGGCAGAGTGTTTTTCCTTTGTGCTTTCTTCTTGAGTTTTCTTGTGTGGATTATCACCCGCTTACTCCATGGTGTGCAGTCGCCCTTGTGATTTTCTTCTTTGCTTTGGTGACAGGTAGGACTAGCCTTTTTTTTTTTTTCTTTTTTTTTAGGTATTCAGCTGAGGGAGTGCCCCAGAGTCTGGTTGTGGCTTGCAGCATGATTGGGGGGTGGGGCATCAAGGGCTGTGCTATCGCAGATGTGCCATGAAGGAGTCTTTCTTTCCTTTTTGGACGCTCAGTGGCCATCTTAAGCACCACAATAGCATGCACAGTGTTTTCAAGGCACAGGTCAGGAAGCATAGGAAAACCAGGAGCAATTATAAAATTCGCAGATAGCATTTTTTTTTATTTCCAGAAGCAGTAAAATAAAATAAAAAAAATGTGGAGTGTTTTTCTGACATGGACTTTGCTTTGTGTGAAATTCCTTTCTTCTGAGATTAACTTAGTAAATCCTGGAAAGTCATTTCCAGTAATCACAGGTACAGGGAGCTTAGGTACTACCCCCACTTTCATTTGATGTGACACACCATTAATATTCAGAGTCACTTGGGTGGTGGGATAGTATAGAGTGTCCCAGTGGATGCAGATTACACCAGTAACTGGTCCTTTTGCAGTGTTTTCCATGCACTTCAACATGCACTAGGGTCAATCTGCTTTCTGACTCGCCCTTCACAGTCTTATCTTCCACCTTGACATCTGTTAAATACTTGCCCCAATTTGCTAAGGACAAATCTGCTCCAGTGTTACCTTCCTTATTTTTATGGCAGTTTTTTGCAATATGGCCAGTCTTGTTACAGTTATAGCAAATAAGTCTTTGGCTGCAGATTTGTTACCCCCACCAGAGTTTTTGTCTGACCTAGAGTTAAATCTGGAAAAAGAGGGTCTTACCAGTCCTTGGCAGTTACTTCACTGCTGTAGTGTCTGTCTGGCCATCTGATAGTCCTCGGCCAAAGAAACTGCCTTTTCCACACTTTTCTGGTTGGTGTTCTTTTACCCAAAGCTGCACGTGTGTTGGAAAGATATTGATGGATTGCTGCATTGCAAATATGTAGAAGATCTGTGGAACTGTTGCCCTCTGGTTGGAGCCACTTAGGAAGGTGTTCCCTGAGTCTGGTGAAGGCTTCTCGAGGGTTGTTGACCGGGTGCTACTTCAGGGACCGGAATCTTTGCCTGTAGGTCTCTCCTGAGATGTCCTATCTTTTCAGGATTTCTCTTTTAACAAGGTCATATTTTTCTGACTGTGCAGTGTTCATATTGCTGTAGGCATGTTGGACCTTATCTCTGTCAGGTAAGGTACCAGCCTAACTGTCACTTGCTGCTTTGGCCACTGGCAGATATGCTTCAGTACCATCCAAGGACACAGTTTTGTGAGTTTGTCTTTTTTAAGTTGTTTGTGTTTTGTTGCTCTGCTGGGCCTGTGCCAGATCCTCCAACTTTGATTGCTTGCAAGGCATCCAGCCATCGCTGCTCCTGTCGCTGCATCTCTTCTTTTCTCTTCTCCTCTGTCTCTCTTTGTTGTGTAGCCAGCCATCTGAAGGCAGACAGGCTTTCAAGTTCTGTCTCTGCCTGTTCTTCCATTACTGGTTCTGGCTGTACAGTTTCAGTTCAGATTTTTGCATCTGCTAGTTTGGCTGACATTCTTCTGGTAATCACTCCAGGGCTTGCTGTTGCCGGATCCATAACTTTCTTCTTTGCTTCCCTGGTAACGGGTCTAGTACCCACGCACAAAACTCCTGGCTTAGATTATGCACAGCGCAAATCCTGACACCATCTGTTGTCGAGGCACAGTTCAGGAAGCATGGGAAACCAGGAGCAGTCATAAAATTCGCAAGTAGTATTTTATTATTATCAATAACAGTAAAATAAAAAAATTCAGTTCAGTATAACCATTTACAAAGGCAGTACAAACAGAGAAAACAAAGTCCTTCTTCTTTGGGTTTCTCAGATTTTACATTTGTCTCCCTCTAACATTGCTGCTTTTTTTTTTTATAAGACTTTGCCTAGCAATTAATTTCTACATCCTAAGCTTGCTAAGAGACCTCCTGTTTTTCACACAAAATGTACAAGTTCTTGTCAGTTTCTTTCCTGCAGGTGAACAAAATAGAACATGGTGTCCCAGAATTAATCTCCCGGTGACAACTCTGCAAAAGTTTGTGGAGGTCAAACTGCATCTAAGAGTTAACCCCCTGAGTTCCAAATAGGTTTTTGCAATCATTTTCAGCAATTTACATTGGCAAACAAAGGGATCCCAGTTTCACATACAGATTCACATATACCTTTACAACCACCTAGGAGCAAGGAGAAAGAAAAGACAGAAACAGCAAACAGAGGCAGAGATAGTGGGAGGTGGAGAATCGCAGGACCATCAGTGATCGGTTCCTACGTCTCACAAGACAATTTGATTGCACAAGCAGATACACAAGAGACAGAAAAGGAGAGGACAGAACAGATCCTAATGTTCTCTTTCTGCGCAACAAATGGGACAGGAAGGTATTCAACCCTGTCACACAGTAATGCATGGTGACCATCTTGCATACACATCTGCATGCATACTAGCGCTCGGCAGCCATCTTACGCATGCAGGTGCATAATGCACCATGGTCTGCTGGCTTGTGCATCATCACATTATAACTCACTCTGCCACCAGATCTGGTGCAGTTTCTCCTTATTTGGAGCTCCTTGGCTCTTGCCAGAGTCTCTTTCAATCGACAACACTGAAGAGTTTGACAGTTGGAAATTTTCATACTGTCCGCAGCGTTTCTTGAACAGTCAGCAGCTTCTCAGCAACAGTATACCTGGAGAGCCTTGCAGGGGTGCATTCCCCAAAAAGTCCAGCCACTCTTATATTTTTTTTTTTTTTTTGGAAATATCTGCTAGGGCTATGCCAGTCCCTTCTCAAGACTGTACTTTTGTGCAGCAGTATGTCCTTGCCGCCCCCCCCCCCACCACCACCAATGCTGCTTGTGAAGATGCACTCTGCTGTAGCATTAGGTAAGGAGCTCAGGTCTCATGCACCAAAGTGCAGAAAGTTCCATTCCAGGCTTCTCTCCAATGTTGCATGTTCCTACTTCTCTCGTCTGATAAAAACAGAAGAGGTGATGTCCCAGTCTTGTATCTGGAAAGCAGATCAGTAAGACTTATCCACATCTGCTCAGTCCGGACAGAAGTGCTCTGCCGAGCAGTTGAGTTGCACAGGCACAACTTCATCTCTGATCGCCTCCCACCCCATCCTGACTAAGGAGCAGTCTCCCTCACTGGAACAGGGGCCACGTGAAATTACATCCTCCTTCAAGAACCTCACTCCGGTGATGAGTCACCTTTCAGAACAGTTGATCGACTGATTGATATGGATTCTTCCAAGTGAAAACATCTGGCTGATGTTCCCCTCCTACCTCGGGATCCTAGGCATCAGGATGGGGAATCGGATCTCGAAAGTGAGAAGTACCACTCCACAGAAGAGGAGCTTGAAGAATCCTCCTCCTCAAGCCTGAACTTCACCTGGGATAACCCACTTCTTGACCTCATGGCCACCAAAGCAAATGCCAAGTCTCCTTGTGACTGGGGCTGGCCCGGTGGCACTGAGGGTTGAGGCGCTGGACGCCACACTGGCAACCCGAGTTCGGAAATGAGCCTGGGCTGCTGGGGGTTGGCAGGCAGGGAAGGAGATTGAGCATCCAAAGGACTGCTTTCTCCTCCCTGGGGAGGGTTGGGGAGATGACTGCTTGAGGAACGACCTCTGGCGGAGGCTGGAGATTGCCGACAGAAGCATTGTGGCGTATGCCAGTGGGGTGGAGCCGCAGCAGTACGTTGCCCTGGCAGTCGAGCTCCACAGGGGCATAAACCAGAAACCCCTCCTCCACTAGTAAGCGATGGCGCCTCCTTCCATGGTCCACACTCTGAAGTTGGGCCCGGCCCCCTCCGCTCTCCCCTCCTTCTCCAGTCTGGTGACTCAATACTTGAAGATAGAGCACCCGGGGCGGCGGCAGCCCTCCCCCAAAGGGCAGACCTGGGGGTTGCCCGGTGCTGGAAAGGAGTGGAGGGGCTAACCAGGTCACGCAGGGAGGTAGAGATGGTGGATCGGAGGTCGCCGGAGAGAGTTCGGCGGTGGGGAAGAAAAATAGAGTTCGAGGAACAAAAAGTCTCCTAGTGACTTCAACTGCTTCTTTGAACACCATGCATTTACATATTGGCCAGTGACCCCCCAGGATCCTCAGAAAGCTCCAGAGGAAACCAGCAACATTGATTCTCATTGTTCCCAAGTGGCAAGAGAAGCATGATACTTGGAACTAATCCATCTGGCCTTATGCAAACCAATCCAGCTCCCATGCTACCAGATCTTTTCCGTTAGGACCCAGTCCTGTACCTGGAATATCAGAAGTTTCAACTTTCAGCTCCTGAACACAGAAGATACATGAAGACTGTCTATTCCTAAAGCGTAATTGACATCCTCATGCACTCCCGGAAGTCCTCAGCAGAATCTGGGACACATTCCGCTCCTGGTGTTCTTTGGAAATCTGTCTCTCTACTGCCTCTATCCAATTTTGGAGCTTTTGCAGTAATATCTGTACAAAGGGTTGTCCACTAGCTCCCTGTGAGTTCAGGTTGTGATGTGATCTTCCATCAGCAGTTATGTGGAGTTCTACCCTCTGGGGTCTGGGGTCCCAGACGTCATCCACCTTATCAAGGCATGCCAAAAGATTCACCTCTCCATTAGGTAGGTTGTCCCTCCCTAGCAGCTAAGCTTGGTTTTGGAAGCCTTGCTGGACCCCCCCACTCGATCCTCTTTGCAAGGTTTTGTCCTGGCTCCTCTCCCTGAAGGGTGCTGTACCTTGTAGCCATTTGCTCAGCTAGAAGGACCACAGAGATTCATGCCCTGTCCCATAAGGTACGTTACCTGGTCTTCCATCAGGATAGAGTAGTCCTTGAACATTACCTTCCTTCACTCCTACTAAGGTAGCATCAGCTTTCCACTGGCATCTGGAGATTGCTTTCCCATTGTCCAGACCTTAAGAATGCGAAAGAAAAATGTCTTCATTCCCTAGACATCATGAGCTTCTTCTTGCATATTCCCTAGGGGAAGAGTACAGGGGGGTACTAACAACAACAAAAATGGAAAGGACCTGGGATAGTCCTATCAGGCGATCTAAAGGTAGGCAATCAGTGTGAGAAGGCAGTAAGGAGGGCTTGGGGGTATACTGGGGTGCGTAGGGAGATGCATCACACTAGAAAACAGGAAGTTATCCCTCTGTACAGACAGTTGGTGGGACCCTATCTGGAGTACTGCGTGCAGTTCAAGACCCCATCTCTGCAAGGACATAGACAGGATGGAGGCAGTCCAGAGGAGGGCAACTAAAATGGTGCAGGGTCTGCACCAGAAGCCATACGATGAAAGATTAAAGGAGCTTAATATGTATACCCTTGAGGAAAGGAGGGAGAGGGAGGACATGATAGACTTCTAAGTACCTCAAGGGAATCAA